>ML776900.1:1703499-1717842 GCA_009831015.1 Picea engelmannii | reverse complement strand
CGTTGATCCAAGAGGGACATGTGGAGAGGGATTAAATTTTCGCTGACTAGAAATTCAAAGGAAGGAAATGCTCTAACCTTGCAATAAGGTCTAGCCCGTGGTCATAGACAAGGTCACATCGTCGAAGGCTTAAGGGAAGGAGCTAATTGCTAAGCTCCATTTCATGGATCACAAATTGGAGTGTCGAGACCCTTCATCATAGGAATCCCGAAACGTGAGATCGCGATGAGATATAGACCATCGGATCATTGGAGATCTCGACTGTTGATCAGGCTCGATGAAGTTCATAAGTTCGCGAAATGCGAAACGCCTTTTGGTGTAGGCTGTGGTCACCCCCAATTGTCATGTGAGAGGGAGGAGCTAGCGGAGCTAAGCTCCATTTCAGGGATCACAACTTGGACTGTTGAGACCCTTCGACACAGGATTGCCGAAATGTGAAATGAGAAACGCATCTTGATTAGGCCCATGGTCACAACCAGTGGGCATATGGGATAAACGCAAGACCCTACGGATTTAATCCAATGGTGTTGGTTATTTGAGCATCTGATTGAAGGGATACTATTGATCTCTATGATTAACTGTTCAATTACGATTCAGTTAGCAGAACCGAATCATGGTTCTTGGACGATTGGCGATTAAGTGGCTGAAGCGTTGTTGGCCCAGGTATTCGAGGTGTAACTAAAGTTGTGTGAAGTGCATAAAAAGAAAGATGGAGTGACTGTGAATGGTTGGTTGTTCTGAATGAAAAATGAGTTGAACTGTAAGAAAGAGAAAATTACAGTATGCAGTGTGAGACCGACAGTATGCATAGTGTGAGATAAAAATCAGAGATGAGTAACAGACCGTGAATAGACAGAAGCAAGAGCAGAATTGCAGAACAACTTGAAGCAGAGAAAAATTGCAGAACATATAGAAGCATAGAAGAATTACAGGGCAGAAGAGAAGTGGTAAGAATTGAAACACCTGCGTTGTTGGTTATTCAAACATTTTACTTATAATCAGGGAGGTAGGGTGGTGCTAGGGAGGACTGTGGTCCTTTGATATTCGAGTTGGTGCTTGAATATTGGGAGTTGTAGCTTCCATCTAGTTGTGGCTAGAAAACAAGGTGGCAGGGTGGTGCTTGGGAAAACACAGAGTTTTCTATATGCAAGTTGATGCTTGTATAAGTGGAAGTAGGTGCTTCCATTCAGTCGGTGCTGGAACAGTCAGGGGGTTGGTGCTTCCTTCTAGTCGGTGCTAGAGAAACCAGAGAGTTAGTGCTCTCAACAAGTTGGAGCTTGTAAAATAGAGGTAGTAGCCTCACTTTGAGTTGGTGCTCAGACATAGATGATGTACAGAACTTAAAAGACTGCCTATCATTTCAAAGATGAAGAGGTTTTCTCCCTTTATGGGTTTCCTTGTGAAAATCTATCTCTGTGTATATCTTATGTGTGATTGATGCTCATTATTTATGTTGTTCATATGATGTATAATATTGATGGTCACTTGATGTAAGATTAAAAATGGTTTAATAGACTTAAAATTGTTTAAGCACATAGACAACTGATTCACCCCCCCTCTCAGTTGTCTTAGTAATTTCAACAGAATAGATCCCCATTCTCCGCAAAATAGTAGTGTCCTGTTATCCTTGGCTAACAAAGAATTTCATTCTATGCAGGCGCTTCCTTCAAATCAGGTTTCAAGTGACCACGACTTGAAACTACGAGCTAAATCCTTCCCTTAGCACTCTTCTGTCTTGAAAACAACAATTCGGCCATTAGCCCTTCTTCCCTCAACTCTCAATTGCATGTGACCATGGTCATGACCCTTCACTTAGCTAAAAAAGCGCTTATCCAGAGCTTCGGGACTTCAGAACTTCGGAGGTTCTCACACCAGAACACTCCAAAAAACCTGAACACCGAACTTTCGAACAGGTGTTCCCCGGAGCCTCGAGACTCCGGTACTTCGAAACTTTGGGCTTCTGGAGATTCACTAACTTAACACCTTATTTCTACCGAAGTTCGAACTGGCGAACTCCCGGAGAGGCTCTCTAGAGCTTCGTGCTTCGAAGTTTTTTACAACTTTACACCTAAAAACTCCTGAACATCGAATTTCCAAAGTGTCAAGGTATTCTTAGCACTGTGCGCCAGGGGTTATATGTGTCAGAATATGGAGATGTCACATAGCCCAATCGACGAGTGACATGTGTCAAGTTCCAAATTTCACATAAGGTCTGTAAAAGGCATGAATCAAGTTGACACGTGGCATAGATAAGTGGGTCTATGTCACCCTAGGTGATGTCATCATACCACGTCACTCTGGAACTCCGGGACTACGGTACTCTGGGATTCAGAGGATCTTACTTCACAACACTTAACTTCCTTTGAACGTCGAACTGGAAAACTTTCGAAGGTTTCAAGAATCAACGTTCCACACTCCTGGATGAGATCCATGATTGGTAAGAGCTTCGAGACTCCGAGCTTCATAGGTTTCCGCAACACAACACAACATTTTCCCCGAACGTCAAAGTGTCTAACTCCCCGAATCCCCGCTCTCCAGAGCTTTCCTACTTCGACGCTCTGGAGCTTTGGACTTCAGAAGACTTCACACTATAACTCTTCAAAACACCCGAACATTGAATCCTCGAACTAACCAATCTTCCGATGCATGTCTCCCTTATTGGACAATCTGTATCAACTCCAGAATTCGGGCTTCAAAATATTTCTCCTTAACGAACTTTGTTCCTTCCGAAAACTGAATTTCAGAACTAGACGATATGTCGACACATGTCCCTTTTGATGAATGGTTAGGATGAAATCCGGGCTTCAAGACTTCTGGATTTTGCACCTCAACACACTCCATACCCCCGAATACTTGCTAGATTTGACAGTCCCTAACACTCTCAAAATCCACCGCTCCATCTAACGGTCAAAGGGACTTCGGGACTCCGACCCTTCCCAACTTCTGGTTTTTCCTTCATCGGACGACTCCTACTCACCGTCCCTTCGATCCAATGATCCACGTCTCTCTTGATCCCATAGTGGTGATCATTCTCGAATTCAGAAGGGACGGTCACTATCCCACGATCCCTTACAAAGGATCTACGATGCTGTGGCTTCTGCGCAGACTCTGCAACGCCATTCCTCCTGAGATTTTTGACTTCATGGTCATAAATCGATCTCAATCACGAGACTCTGATCAACATATCTAGACCGTACTGGTTCGATGTTTCAACCAGAAGCTCTGATACCTCATCCACCCACAATTTGGGGTACACAACCTTCAATTCCACCCTTGGACTTCTTTCTCTTACCGAAACCTTTTTAAAATTAATAAGGACGCATAAAAGAAAATATCTGAAGACATGCACAACAATAACCAACACGCGTGCATATTCTAAAGATTCAATTAAACGATAAATAAATACACGGCGGAATACATTCATATACAGATAAATAATAACATAACAAAGAACACTTATCTTTATAAAAGAGGACACCAACTGGCTACAGACCAAGAATGTTCCACCCAGCTGTAGACAATACTGCTCCAAATCTCCACAACAATGTCACCCCCGAGCCAGGGCTATGAATCCACAAATACAGTTCCAGAGTGTTACTTGGTTTCCCAATCCAGTCAACATTCAAACTCTGATAGGCTTTCCCAACATTCACAACAATCCAAGTACCCAAATCTCTTCTACCCATCTTGCACCACCCAAGAGAAAGGACCTCCACTCTTCTCTTCCATGCAGTCCCTTAGGCAGTCCTTCTCCTTCCAGGGCTCTAGTGCAACTGGTCCATAATCTCCATGCTGGAACCCTCAATACTCACGAATGTGAACAAGGCTGGACACATGCCAACACACCTTAGATGTGTAGGCCTCAAGTCATGGATGAATTACACCAACGACCTCTACAACCAATGATACCATGGCTGCTCTTCAACAATTTGTTTTCCTTTCCCCAAGCCAAGACACCGATGAGGAAGGATGAGTGGGTGGAAGCAAATGAATGGAGTGAGATCTCTAGGAAATGTGAGAATGGATCAATGGAGTGAATGTCTGAATGAGTGAATGAGTGAGGCGATTGACAACAACAAAAGACGAGAACGAGAGTGAGAGAAGAGCGAATCAACCCCCCAATCATACCCTGGATGGGTTTAAGTAATTCGCGGGGGTCAATTACCTCTTGGCCTTCCCCCAAGATCTCATGTAACTGATCCCCCCCCATTACACAAAATGGGTAATATAAAATAAATAATCACTTAGCCCCTCAAGCCCCCTCTCTTGTGGAATCATATCCCCCTATAACTCTAGTCCTTGATAGTCTAGCAACCAACGATGTGATTATTATTAATAATGATCAAAACATTACATTTCTTAGGCACACTGGCATCTTTTAATTGCTTGGGTACTCTGGCCTCTCTGCATTGTAACAATACATTATTTAAAATGGGGGTTCAAAACCCAGGGTGTTACATCCCCTCCCCCTTATTTTTTCACTGTCCTCAGTGCATATACAAAATAAAGATCAAAATATAAAAAAATATTCAAAGAGCTGCAAGTACTTTGCCCGCATGGCATCTTCATGCTCCCAGGTAGCATCTTCAAGACCGTAGAAGGTACACTAAACTTTTACCAGCTCTATAACTCGATTCCAGAGCATTTTGACCTTTTTGTCCAACACCTGCACTGGCTGAACCCGAAAATCTCCCTCTGTCTCTACCTGAATCAGATGCCAATCAATAACATGGTTAGGATCATGTACATATTTATTTAGTAAAGAGACATGAAATACATTATGCAAATTCATGGAAGTAGGAAATACAAGCATGTATGTAACTGTCCCTATTTTTTCCAATATTTCAAATGGACCACAAAATCTGGCTGCCATCTTTGTACAACTACCCAATTTCAAGAAAATTTTCTTGGGCTTCACTTTCAAAATTACATGCTCCCCTACTTTAAGTTCTCTAGCTGTTCGGTTCTTATCTGCATAAACTTTCTGTCTATCCTGAGATGCCTTCAAATTCTGCTTGATCTTAACCATCCGGTATTCCATATCCTTGAGCAACTCTAGCCCAAGTACCACTTTATCTACTGGGTTGTCCCAACTCAGTGGAGTATTGCATTTCCTACCATACAAGGCTTCAAATGGGCTCATTCTCAATGAAGCTTTATACCCATTATTATATGCAAACTTGACCAGGTGCAAGTAATATTCCCACTTAGATGGATTATCCATCACATACATTCTCAACATGTCTTCAATTATTCGGTTGACCCTCTCTGTTTGTCCATTTGATTGGGGATGATATGTTGTACTAAAGTTTAGATTTGTACCAAATCCTTTAAACAACCCCCTCCAGAAATTGGAGGTAAACTTTGTATCTCTGTCCGAGACAATTGTCTTAGGTATCCCATGCAACCTAGCAATCTCCCTCATGTAAATTTATGCAATATTATCCATTGTATGTGTTGTTTTTACAGGAACAAAATGAGCAGCCTTTGTTAATTTTTCAACCAACACCATGATTGAATCATGCTTCCTTGTTGTCCTAGGTAATTTAGTTATGAAATCAAGGGTTATCACTTCCCATTTCTTCTTTGGGATTGGTAATGGCTGAACAAACCTACTGGGTGCCTATGCTCAACCTTCACCTTCTGACATTCCATACATCGAGGGATGTAATCAACAACATCCTTTTTCATTCTTGGCCAAAAGAATTGGCTTCTTACTGCTGTAATTTTTTTTCTGGTAACCAGGATGTCCAACATAAGGAACGTCATGCATTTCCTTCAATACCAAATTCCTCAGTTCTCCATAACTAGGAACATAAATTCTATTCTTATGCATGAGTAATCCATATTCCTTTATCTCATACTCCTTTATTTTATGTTGTACATCTCCTTTCTGTAAGCTTTCCTTTACCTGTAGGTAATGATGATATGTAACAAGACCATCTAAAATTCCGCTCTTCAAGTCTGACTGATGCATACTGACAACAATAGCATGCATGAGATGTACTCTTCTACTAAGTGCATCGAAAAATTTATTCTCCTTTATTTTGATATGATTGATATCGAGGTCATATTCACTTAAAAATTCCAACAATCTTGTTTGCCTGGAATTCAATGTTGGTTGTTCAAAAAGATACTTCAGGCCAATGTGGTATGTCCTTAATTCAAATCCCTTCCCCATGAGGTAATGCCTCCATATCCTCAAGGCATGGACAATGGTAGCAAGATCCAAGTCATGTGTGGCATAGTTCCTCTCATGTTCCTTAATATTTCTGGACTCATAACCAATGACATGTCCATTTTGCATGAGGACTCCCCCAAGTCCTTCCTTACATGCATTGTACATACCACAAAATTTTCATTTGGGTCAACAATCTTTAACATAGGTGCACTAGTAAGTAATTCCTTCAACAGATTAAAATTCTCTTCACACTTATGTGTACATTTGAATTTAGTTCCCTTATTTTGCAAAGAAGTGATGGGATGAGCAATCTTAGAGAACTCTACTATGAACCTTCCGTAGTAACCAACTAATCCCATAAAATATCTGACTTCTGACACATTTCTGGGTGTTGGCCATCCTCTAATGGATTCAATCTTCTCTGGATCTACTGTAGATTTTAACCTTGTACAATATTTATTGCAAACGAATTTTTAGTAAAAGAACAAAAAAGATACAATGGAAAATACAAACATTACACAAAGATTTTTCCCGGCCTGGAAACCCAAACTGGGAAAACCAACATATTCTATATTCATTCATTGTGATAAATTGTTTACAATACAATATACATATAGGAGCTAGTGACATCCAAAACCCTAACCCAATGACCTAGATTACTCAACAACCCTAATTCCTTAACCAGAAATAGAAAACCATCGACAAAAAATCATGTGCCGAAAAACCACCTAAATATGTGACACATTTCCCAAGGCAGATATATATATATATATATTTTTTTTTCTAGGGGCGCTGCTCTAAAATAATTTGTCCCAAGTAATGGATCTTCTTTTGACAAAAAGAACACTTACTCAGTTTGGCATACAACTGATGTTCTCTCAGCACTTGCAATAACAATCTTAAGTGATGTTCATGCTCCTCTTCAGACTTAGAATATATAAGTATGTCATCCAAGAACACTATGACAAACTTATCCAAATAATTTATGAATATTCCATTCATTAAGCACATAAAGACAATTGGTGCATTGGTTAGTCCAAATGGAACCACTACAAATTCATAATGCCCATACCTGGTCCTAAAGGCTGTCTTATGTATGTCTTCTTCCTTGATTCTTACCTGATGGTATCCTGACCTCAGGTCAATCTTTGGAAATATCTTTTCTCCTCTTAGATGATCAAAGAGGTCATCAATTCTGGGTAGAGGATACTTGTTCTTTGTGGTATAATTGTCCATTTGTCGAAAGTCAATACACAGCCTCAAGGTTCCATCCTTCTTTTTTGACCAAAAGTATTGGTGATCCCCAAGGTGAAACACTTGGACGTATGTACCCTTTCTTCAATAATTCCTCCAACTGCATTTGCAATTCTTTTAAATCTCATGTGCTCATTCTGTAAGGTGTTTTTGACACCGAGGAAGCTCCTGACACTAGATCAATAGAGAATTCTATCTCCCTTTTTGGTGGTAACCCTGGTATTTCTTGGAATACATCTCCAAATTCCTGTAGTACCGAGAAATATTCAAGGCTTGGCCCCTTCGTATTTTATGGCTCTTCCACATGAGATGCATACAATTGAAATCCTTTTCTAATACTTATGGAACATCCTATGACCATATCATGGATTCTCCTTTTGGTTCCAGTGGCTAACTGAACCAAACTTGATTTTCCAAGCTTACTTTTCTCCAAATGTAATCTATCCACTATTTAGGATCAATGTAACAATGAGTTGCTCCTGAATCAATTAAAATCGCAACATGATGATTTATGATTTTACCTTCCACCTCGATCATATTGGACTGGTACTCTGCTTGTTGATAATCTAAATTTTCAGAGATTCTTCCCATATCTTCGACTGTTGTAGCCTCTTGGATGTTGCGCATAGTATTCACTCTGTCTTTTTTGTGTGGGAAATCCTTGTACATGTGATCTTCCTTGCATACCCAACATTGGATAGGTGGTCTTCCCCTTTTTCCCAAGGAGTATTCTTTCTTGGATTCACCCTTAGCATACTGATCTTGATGATTTCTATTAGGCTCATTCCTATTGAAGGGAGGTTTGAATTCTTTCCTCCTCTGATCAAACTTCTCCTTCTTCTTATCCTTCCAGGATTTTTGCAGGGATTCTTTTCCCTGGACTTGCTCATACAAGTTGTTAGTCCCTAAAGTTGCACTTGACTGTGAGAGGGCAAGCTAGGGCATCATTTGTTATTGCAAAGTATTTATAAGGTTTTATGATTTGGTTTTTTCTTAGTAGGGTGGTTGAAAACTGGCTCAAGGTTACAACATAACATGAAAATGAAGATCAGAACATAGCATATCCCATTGGCTGAATAATAGGTGGACACATAGATGGATTAAACCAATTAAGAAAAAGGAATATGAAGTATTCAATTTGTCAACTTCACATGAATTCTCGTCTCAAAATGTCATAAAGAAACAAGGCTATCAACTTGATATCAAAACTTGAAAAATTATCTCTACAGTAAAGTTTTCACTGTATAAATTAACAGTCAAGAATAAAAAAGCATTGCAATCTGAATAATGCATTCAAGCATGAATAAATAAATAACAGAGTAGAAAAATAGGGTCTAACCATCCATATTCCTTTGCTATTAAGTGTCAAATTGAACATAAATGCCTTTTACAATGAGCTTAAAAAAAAGGTCTCTTGGATCTCCAAGTTTTCGACCCTCACATAGTCTTTCCTCTGTCTATTTAAACTATCTATAAAACTTCCAGATCCTATCATCTAGTATAGCTTTAATGACTAGATTCAAATAATATCTATCTACTAAGGTAGTTCACTCAAAAAGAGCTTCTACAATCCCAAAATAGACCACAACTCAACAACTTGATATTGCAAAATATTGCCAGCATTTACATTTGATTCTACAAAATAGGAATTAGTTTGATTTAGTCAAACAGATCGAGGTCTTAGCATCTCACTGACCAAAAATGAATAGGCTTTTCCATATTTCCTGGAAAATATTTAAATCATGATTGTAGCAAATCACCATGTAACCTTTAGGATATAATCATAGCAGTAGCTTTAGCATTTTTCTGTTTGAGCTTTGTGGTAAGCACGACATTGTGCCAATAGAGTCTGAAATTTATCTCCCTGAGTTCTTTGAGCAATGCCCTTTTCTCTTTCTTCTTCTTTTTAAAACCTTTAATCCTTTCTTGCTGGCAAGCATTCCATTGTTCTATTTGCACCTTTTCTTTCTTTAATTGTCTTACTGTTTTCTGAAATTCCTTGATCCTTTCTTTATCAGTTTTGATTTTAACTCTGAATCCTGAGCATTCTTTAAGAGGTGCAGGTTCATTCAGGTTTATGGAAACTTTGGGTTCTTTTGCTTTAACTTGGTACTTTCAGACTAATCCCGAGCTATCTTCTTCATCAGAACTTGTTGAATCTATAGCTTCAGGCACATCTGATATGCGATCTGAGTCTTCAAAGTAATCATGTTTATCCTCAGGGGTTTCACTGATACCTTTAGCCATCTATTTAGCTTTTGCTAATCTGGTTGAAGCTCTCGTTACTGGTCCTGTAGATGGTGAAATCATTCTTTTACCTTTGCTAACTGGTTTCTTAGGCAATGAAGTTCTTTTTTCCCTTTTCCTGGTACCTGCTTCAACATTCTCAGAGTCATCTTCTATGACTATGACATTTTATTCTTTGATTGATGGATTAAACATGGCCTTTGACTTCAGTCTATACTTGTTGGTGACCCTAGTAGAATTCCTTCTAGGTTTTTGTGATACAGACACACCTTTAACCCTTTTCCCTTTTACTGCAACACCCCTTTTACTGGTTGATGGTGTTTCATGCTTGATTGTAGTTTTAGTATCAAGATATTTATCTAAATCATTTTCCCCTTTAACATATTCTTCAGAAAACGTTTCAATTTCTGGATCCCACCTAGGGATTTTACTTCTGCTCTTCCTGGTCACCCTGATATCAGGCATCTCCTCTTTCACAGGGGTTTCATTGATTGAAATATCTCGGCTCTGTGTAACAGTATTTCTCCCTTTGCCTTTCTTCTATTTATTGGACTGTGTGTTAGGGTTTAAATATTGCGTGAGCCAGCTCCAAGGCTTCTATAATTCGCTCAAAGCAGACATGACTGAATTTTTAAATAGTATTTGATGAAACAGACTGCTCTTAGCATTGGTGGAGAGTGTCTGCACTCTCTTTGACATCTTTGTCAAGATTTTGAGTAGAAAATAAGGGAGATTTAAAGGGTAATCACGATTTTAAATGCATTAGTATCCTAATGTGGTAGATATAGACCAATGAGAATCTACCTTCACAGGTGATATACCTGTGGATCATGATCAGAGCCGTGTGCCATTAGGGTCAAATCCAGCTACGAGGTACTCCCCTTTTCCAATTCAGATTTTGCTTATCTGGAAGCAGGAATTGGTTTACAAACTCTGTAACCACATGCTCTTTCTTCCACCATCTTTATCCTCCAACCACCAACCTGCAAGCCTTTGCGATAGTCTGCTCTGTCACTAGCATCAACATCTTACCGATCTTCACCTCGTGACCATAGAAATTCAGAGCGAACTCCATGGAGACCTGCTCATCGTAACCCTGAAAAGTGGTAAGGAATTCAAGCCACCCAACGTCTCTGAACCTTTGAGCCATCTGAGGATAGGCTTCAAGAAGTTTGGCACCCTCTGGTTCTATTCTGACTACCTGTCCGCTCCTCTTTGGCGCCATCAAAACACAATTCTGTAACTAGTGCCCTTGGGTTCCAAATTTTCCACCTGCAATTTGTTAGTGTATATCGTTCCTTTGAGCGAATACCTGCGCCTAAATTCAGAAAAATCAAATAGGTATAATATAATGATCATTGAGAATTGGGTGATTTAAAATAAGTCCTGCGCGAGTACACAACAATCAGATTATGAAACAGTTTGAATCTGTAAATGATTCCAAGCTTTCATGGATGCATGCAAACTCTCAATCCATGATTCATGTCATCATAATGAAATCTGGATGGTAGACGCGTATCAAGGCATGATTATTTTGGCACTACGGGAATAGCCTTATTCCCGTAGCGCTATTAATGACTTAGCAAAATTTGAAATTCAAACAGGCATATAAGGTGACACCTCATTTTAAAACCATGTCTTTCAAAATCAAACTTAAATAAACTATCCAATAAACTGTAATGCAAACCATAAGACACTAAAAACAAAGATCGAAATCAACTGGAAATAGAAAATGAAGTGTAGGTAAGAAGGGTTTAGGATAAGGGTTTCTCACTAAACCAAGACAAAATTAGAGACTAACACAGGTATTTATCCTTCCCGATGGCCTTAGTCAAGGTCTTGGGATCATCATACCTAATATTTTCTTTATAAAATGCCGACAATCCACTCAAAACCTCTGTATCTTTACTGTTTCATCATTTATAAACCCAAAATATTTTAACAATCCAAGGAACTTCTTCTCATATTCTGCCATAGTCATGCTTCCCAGCCTGAGTTCAAAGAACTCGTGCATTTTCTTGTCATAGAAATGATCTGAGAAGTACTCCTTCTGGAAGTAATTCTTGAACTGCTTCCAAGTGATCCTAATCTCATTAATATGTTCGACTTGCTTCAATTGATCTCACCAGATTGCAACTTTCCCATGTAAGTGGTAGGTGGAAATCCTAGCTTCCAGGTTTGATGAATAGTTATGCAATTGAAAATACCTCCTGAGTCCAAGCAGCCATGCTTTGACATCATCTTCCCTTTCTTTTTTACCATCAAAGGAGGGTGGCTTAAGCTTCCTCATCTCTCCTTGCAAAATGTCCACTTACTGTCTCCTTCTCTGGTGCCTAGCAGGAGACACCTCTGGACTGCTTATGGAATCTTTCGATGCATAAAAATTTCTTTCTGAGTAAGGATGTGAGTGGTGTCTATGGGTTCTTCCGGCACTTCTTGAATAATCGACTCTTACACGATCCTCTCTTATTTCATGAAACCTGCCTTCTTCCTCTTGTTTTGAGTTTGATCCCTTCTTCATTTACTTCTGCAACTGATTTAAGCTCTACAACACTTGGACATTTATCTGACTTTTCTTCCTCATCAATCTTTCATTATTTTCTTTGTATCTCTGCACTTCTATTTTCAGGCTTCTTACAGTCTCTATTAATGTTTCCTTCTCTCCTCTTCCCTTGCATCCATTGGACTCTATCTCTGCATTACCAACTCTGGTATTCTGGCCTTCGACCTTTTTATCATGGCTGGAGGCTTCCTCGCCTTCTTCCATTTATTCAATATGCATTCTGAGCTGACTTGTTTAAACCCCTTAATTTTGCAAAATGTGTGAGCGACCATTTTGTTAGAATTATGCATATGATAAATACATTTTTTCAACAACGCTACATGTCCCTTTTTTTTTTTAAATAATGAAGAACAAATCCCCATTCTCTGAAAAATAACCATGTCCCATTATCCTTGGCTAACACATAATTTCATTCTATGCAGGCGCTTTCTTCAAATCAGGTTTCAAGTGACTACGACTCGAAACCGTGGGCTAAATCCTCCCCTTAACACTCTTCTGTCTTGAAAACAACAATTTGACCATTAGCTCTTCTTCCCTCAGCTCTCAACTGAATGTGACCATGGTCATGATCCCGCACTTAGCTGAAAAAGTGCTTATCCAAAGCTTCAGGACTTCAGAACTTCGAAGGTTCTCACACCAGAACACTCCAAAACACCCGAATGACGAACTTTCGTACAGGTGTTCCTCGGAGCCTCAAGATTCCGGTACTTCGAAACTTTAGGCTTCGGGAGATTCCCTAAATTAACACCTTATTTCTTCTGAATTTCGAATTAGCGAACTCCCGGAGAGGCTCGTCGGAGCTTCGCGCTTCAGAGGTTTTTACAACTTCGCACCTAAAAACTCCCGAATGTCGAAATTTCAAACTGTCGGGGTCTTCTTAGCACTGTGCGCCAGGGGTTCTACGTGTCAAAATATGGATATGTCATGTGGCCCAATCGATGAGTGACATGTGTCGATTTCCAATTGGCACATAAGGTCTGTAAAAGGCCCGAATCAAGTTGACACGTGACACACATAAGTGGGTCTACATCACCCTAGGCGACGTCATCATACCACGTCACTTTGGCACTCCGGGACTGTGGTACTCCGGGCTTCAGATCATCTTACTGCAAAACACTTCACTTCCTCTAAATGCCGAAATGGAAAACCCCTGAAGGTTTCAAGAATCAATGGTCCACACTCCTGGTTGAGATCCATGGTCGATAAGAGATTCGAGACTCTGGGCTTCAGAGGTTTCTGCAACACAACACAACATTTTCCCCGAACGTCGAAGTGTCTAACTCCCCAAACTTCCGCTCTCCAAAGCTTTACTACTTCGGTGCTCCAGAGCTTCGGGCTATAAAAGAATTCACACTATAACACTTCAAAACACTCGAACGTCGAATCCTCGAACTGACCAATATGTCGACGTGTGTCTCCCTTATTGGACGGTCCGTATCAACTTCGGACTTCGGGCTTCGAAAGATTTCTCCTTAGCGAACTTTGTTCCTTCCGAACACTGAACTTCCGAACTAGTTGATTTTTCGACACATGTCCCTTTTGATGAATGATTAGGATGAACTTTGGTTTTGTGCCTCAGCACACTCCATCCCCCTGAATACTTGCTAGATCTAATGGTCCCTACACTCCTGAAATCCACCACTCCATCTAACGGTCGACGGGACTTCGGGACTCCGACCCTTCCCAACTTCTGGTTTTGCCTTCATCGGACGAATCCTACTCACTGTTCCTCTGATTCAACAATATAGGTCTCTCTTGATCCCATAATGGTGATCGCTCCCGAATTCGGAAGGGATGGTCACGATCCCACGATCCCTTACAAAGGATCTATGACGCTCTGACTTCTGTGTAGACTCTGCAACGCCATTCCTCTTGAGATTTTTGAATTCATGGTCATAAATCGATCTCAATCATGAGACTCTAACCAAAAGATTCGACCCGTACTGGCCCTATGTTTCAACCAGAAGCTCTGATACCAATATGTAACATACTCTGCCACCCAATGGCCGGGGTACGCTACCCTCAATCCCACCCTTGGACTTCTTTCTCTTACCAATACCTTTTTAAAATTAATAAGGACGCATAAAATAAAAGATCC
>ML776900.1:1688785-1703399 GCA_009831015.1 Picea engelmannii | reverse complement strand
AGGCTGACATAAATTAGCAGAAAGAAACAAACTCACCTCTCATAACTGTTAGAAAGAACCATCCTGAAAATCAGATAATTGGAGATATAAATAAAGGAGTTTAGACAAGAAGGAAATTGATTAAAGACTCAAAACAATCTCATGTTGCCTTTTTTATTATTATCTATGACTGAACCTAAATTTGTTTATGAAGCCAACCATCATGATGATTGGATTAGAGCTATGAATGAAGAGCTTGATCAGATTGAGAAGAACAATACTTGGGAGCTTGTTCCTAGACCTGCAGACAAGAATGTAATAGGTTTCAAGTGGGTGTTCAAAAATAAAATGAATGAAAAAGGACAAGTTGTTAAAAATAAAGCCATATTGGTCTGTAAAGGGTATGCACAAGTTGAAGGTCAGGACTTTGATGAAACTTTTGCACCAGTGGCAAGATTGGAAGCCATCAAAATGTTTCTTGCATATTCATGTCATAAGAATTTTAAAGTGTATCAGATGGATGTTAAATCAACATTTCTTAATGGAGATCTAGAGGAAGAAGTATATATGGAGCAACCTGAAGGATTCTCATTAACATATAACCCTGATTATGTCTGCAAGCTAAAGAAGGATTTATATGGACTGAAACAAGCACCACGAGCTTGGTATTATACACTAGACAAATTTTTACAAGACAAAGGATTCAAGAAAGGTACTGTTGATAGCAATCTCTACATAAAAAATGAAGGTAATGATTTACTAGTTGCTTTGATTTATGTAGATGACATTATTTTTGGCTGTAATAATGATTCCTCTGTTCAGTGGTTTTCTAACTCTACACAAATAGAGTTTGATATGTCCATGATAGGAGAATTGTCATATTTTCTTGGCCTACAAGTAAAACCGAGTTCTGTAGGAATTTTTATCTCTCAAGAAAAACATTTGAAAGAGATGTTGAAGAAATTTCAGATGGAAGATTCTTCTCTTGTTAGTACACCTATGGTGGTTGGTTGCAAGCTCAATAAAGATGACATTTCATCCGATGTTGATCAAAGGATATACCGATCAATGATAGGCAGTCTTCTGTACATCACAACATCCTGTCCTGATATAATGCAAGTTGTTGGAATGGTAGGTCATTATCATTCAACTCCTAAACAAAGTCACTTGGTAGCTGTCACAAGGATATTCAAATACTTGAAGGGAACAATGACTTATGGTCTATGGTATCCCAGAAATCAAAATTTTCAGTTAACTGCTTATTCAGATGCAGATTGGGCAAATTGTGTGGATGAGAGAAAGAGCACCAATGGAGGTGCCTTCTTCCTGGGTGACTCGTTGGTAGCATGGATTAGTAAGAAGCAGGGATCTATTTCCTTATCAACTACAAAAGCATAGTACATTGTTGTTGCTACTTGCTGCACTCAGATTTTGTGGATGATTCAAAATCTTGTATATTTGAAGGTAAATTATACTGTTTCGATTACAATTCAATATGATAACACCAGTGCCATTAGTGTCTCCAAGAATCCTGTTCTTCACTCCAAGACTAAGCATATCTCAACAAAATACCATTTTCTCAGAGAACAAGTTACAAACAGAGTCGTTCAGCTTAATTATATTCCTTCCACAGAACATATAACTGATATCTTTACTAAACTGTTAGCAACGACCCCTTTTGGATATCTTCGTCAAACGTTGGGGGTTATAACTTCTTTCATCTAATATGTTCACCTGGTTAGGGGGAGTACTTATTGAATATCTGTTGTATTTCTAAGCTGCTCATAGTTGATAGGGAGAGTATGTATCGCAACAAATCAGGGGGAGCATGTTTCTTCTTTGACATTGATGTCAAAGGGGGAGAAAGTGTGGTAATTTCAAGGATGCTACAGTGGTAGTAATTTCAAGTATGCTACAGTGGTATAGTTGCATGTTTTTCAAGGGGTTGCCATCAATGCAAAAAGGGGGATATTGTTGGCATGTTTTCAGACAGAGGCAGGGTATGCATGTTTGCCATTGATGATGAAGATCAACATGATTAATAACGCAACGATAATGGAATGACAATGGAAAGATCAATAGTGAAGAGCAACAATGATAGTTGGATTCCATTCAGAATTCCCGATGACCGTCAAATCTGAATTCAAATAGGAGGAGCATACAATAGAAGAAAATAGATCTTAGGTGTTAGATATGAGCCCAAAGACCGACCATCGTTGGATTCATAAGAAGGAGCACAGTCTTTACGTGCAATTTGAAGCAGACCTACAAAATTTCGAAAGCAGGAGGACCGTCCATATTCAAGAAGGACACGTGGCAAGCGAATAGAATTTCGCTGACCTGCACATTGGAGGAGTCAATGAAACATGGTGTGGGAACTTGTGATATGTGAAATCTCAAGAATTGATCTGGACCTTTGGATCGAGGTATGTTTTGGAACGTTGGATGCAGAGGGCACATGGCGAGCGATTGACATTTCATTGACTGGAAATTCAAATAAAGGAGGTGCTCTATCCTATGAAATCACGAAATGTGAAACCACGACTTAATCTGAGTCATTGATCAAAGGGAGATCGTGGATCGTTGATCAGGCATGACGAAAGCCTGTGAAGTTGCGAAATCGCGATAAGATCTTGATCGTTGATCCAAGAGGGACATGTGGAGAGGGATTAAATTTTCGCTGACTAGAAATTCAAAGGAAGGAAATGCTCTAACCTTGCAATAAGGTCTAGCCCGTGGTCATAGACAAGGTCACATCGTCGAAGGCTTAAGGGAAGGAGCTAATTGCTAAGCTCCATTTCATGGATCACAAATTGGAGTGTCGAGACCCTTCATCATAGGAATCCCGAAACGTGAGATCGCGATGAGATATAGACCATCGGATCATTGGAGATCTCGACTGTTGATCAGGCTCGATGAAGTTCATAAGTTCGCGAAATGCGAAACGCCTTTTGGTGTAGGCTGTGGTCACCCCCAATTGTCATGTGAGAGGGAGGAGCTAGCGGAGCTAAGCTCCATTTCAGGGATCACAACTTGGACTGTTGAGACCCTTCGACACAGGATTGCCGAAATGTGAAATGAGAAACGCATCTTGATTAGGCCCATGGTCACAACCAGTGGGCATATGGGATAAACGCAAGACCCTACGGATTTAATCCAATGGTGTTGGTTATTTGAGCATCTGATTGAAGGGATACTATTGATCTCTATGATTAACTGTTCAATTACGATTCAGTTAGCAGAACCGAATCATGGTTCTTGGACGATTGGCGATTAAGTGGCTGAAGCGTTGTTGGCCCAGGTATTCGAGGTGTAACTAAAGTTGTGTGAAGTGCATAAAAAGAAAGATGGAGTGACTGTGAATGGTTGGTTGTTCTGAATGAAAAATGAGTTGAACTGTAAGAAAGAGAAAATTACAGTATGCAGTGTGAGACCGACAGTATGCATAGTGTGAGATAAAAATCAGAGATGAGTAACAGACCGTGAATAGACAGAAGCAAGAGCAGAATTGCAGAACAACTTGAAGCAGAGAAAAATTGCAGAACATATAGAAGCATAGAAGAATTACAGGGCAGAAGAGAAGTGGTAAGAATTGAAACACCTGCGTTGTTGGTTATTCAAACATTTTACTTATAATCAGGGAGGTAGGGTGGTGCTAGGGAGGACTGTGGTCCTTTGATATTCGAGTTGGTGCTTGAATATTGGGAGTTGTAGCTTCCATCTAGTTGTGGCTAGAAAACAAGGTGGCAGGGTGGTGCTTGGGAAAACACAGAGTTTTCTATATGCAAGTTGATGCTTGTATAAGTGGAAGTAGGTGCTTCCATTCAGTCGGTGCTGGAACAGTCAGGGGGTTGGTGCTTCCTTCTAGTCGGTGCTAGAGAAACCAGAGAGTTAGTGCTCTCAACAAGTTGGAGCTTGTAAAATAGAGGTAGTAGCCTCACTTTGAGTTGGTGCTCAGACATAGATGATGTACAGAACTTAAAAGACTGCCTATCATTTCAAAGATGAAGAGGTTTTCTCCCTTTATGGGTTTCCTTGTGAAAATCTATCTCTGTGTATATCTTATGTGTGATTGATGCTCATTATTTATGTTGTTCATATGATGTATAATATTGATGGTCACTTGATGTAAGATTAAAAATGGTTTAATAGACTTAAAATTGTTTAAGCACATAGACAACTGATTCACCCCCCCTCTCAGTTGTCTTAGTAATTTCAACAGAATAGATCCCCATTCTCCGCAAAATAGTAGTGTCCTGTTATCCTTGGCTAACAAAGAATTTCATTCTATGCAGGCGCTTCCTTCAAATCAGGTTTCAAGTGACCACGACTTGAAACTACGAGCTAAATCCTTCCCTTAGCACTCTTCTGTCTTGAAAACAACAATTCGGCCATTAGCCCTTCTTCCCTCAACTCTCAATTGCATGTGACCATGGTCATGACCCTTCACTTAGCTAAAAAAGCGCTTATCCAGAGCTTCGGGACTTCAGAACTTCGGAGGTTCTCACACCAGAACACTCCAAAAAACCTGAACACCGAACTTTCGAACAGGTGTTCCCCGGAGCCTCGAGACTCCGGTACTTCGAAACTTTGGGCTTCTGGAGATTCACTAACTTAACACCTTATTTCTACCGAAGTTCGAACTGGCGAACTCCCGGAGAGGCTCTCTAGAGCTTCGTGCTTCGAAGTTTTTTACAACTTTACACCTAAAAACTCCTGAACATCGAATTTCCAAAGTGTCAAGGTATTCTTAGCACTGTGCGCCAGGGGTTATATGTGTCAGAATATGGAGATGTCACATAGCCCAATCGACGAGTGACATGTGTCAAGTTCCAAATTTCACATAAGGTCTGTAAAAGGCATGAATCAAGTTGACACGTGGCATAGATAAGTGGGTCTATGTCACCCTAGGTGATGTCATCATACCACGTCACTCTGGAACTCCGGGACTACGGTACTCTGGGATTCAGAGGATCTTACTTCACAACACTTAACTTCCTTTGAACGTCGAACTGGAAAACTTTCGAAGGTTTCAAGAATCAACGTTCCACACTCCTGGATGAGATCCATGATTGGTAAGAGCTTCGAGACTCCGAGCTTCATAGGTTTCCGCAACACAACACAACATTTTCCCCGAACGTCAAAGTGTCTAACTCCCCGAATCCCCGCTCTCCAGAGCTTTCCTACTTCGACGCTCTGGAGCTTTGGACTTCAGAAGACTTCACACTATAACTCTTCAAAACACCCGAACATTGAATCCTCGAACTAACCAATCTTCCGATGCATGTCTCCCTTATTGGACAATCTGTATCAACTCCAGAATTCGGGCTTCAAAATATTTCTCCTTAACGAACTTTGTTCCTTCCGAAAACTGAATTTCAGAACTAGACGATATGTCGACACATGTCCCTTTTGATGAATGGTTAGGATGAAATCCGGGCTTCAAGACTTCTGGATTTTGCACCTCAACACACTCCATACCCCCGAATACTTGCTAGATTTGACAGTCCCTAACACTCTCAAAATCCACCGCTCCATCTAACGGTCAAAGGGACTTCGGGACTCCGACCCTTCCCAACTTCTGGTTTTTCCTTCATCGGACGACTCCTACTCACCGTCCCTTCGATCCAATGATCCACGTCTCTCTTGATCCCATAGTGGTGATCATTCTCGAATTCAGAAGGGACGGTCACTATCCCACGATCCCTTACAAAGGATCTACGATGCTGTGGCTTCTGCGCAGACTCTGCAACGCCATTCCTCCTGAGATTTTTGACTTCATGGTCATAAATCGATCTCAATCACGAGACTCTGATCAACATATCTAGACCGTACTGGTTCGATGTTTCAACCAGAAGCTCTGATACCTCATCCACCCACAATTTGGGGTACACAACCTTCAATTCCACCCTTGGACTTCTTTCTCTTACCGAAACCTTTTTAAAATTAATAAGGACGCATAAAAGAAAATATCTGAAGACATGCACAACAATAACCAACACGCGTGCATATTCTAAAGATTCAATTAAACGATAAATAAATACACGGCGGAATACATTCATATACAGATAAATAATAACATAACAAAGAACACTTATCTTTATAAAAGAGGACACCAACTGGCTACAGACCAAGAATGTTCCACCCAGCTGTAGACAATACTGCTCCAAATCTCCACAACAATGTCACCCCCGAGCCAGGGCTATGAATCCACAAATACAGTTCCAGAGTGTTACTTGGTTTCCCAATCCAGTCAACATTCAAACTCTGATAGGCTTTCCCAACATTCACAACAATCCAAGTACCCAAATCTCTTCTACCCATCTTGCACCACCCAAGAGAAAGGACCTCCACTCTTCTCTTCCATGCAGTCCCTTAGGCAGTCCTTCTCCTTCCAGGGCTCTAGTGCAACTGGTCCATAATCTCCATGCTGGAACCCTCAATACTCACGAATGTGAACAAGGCTGGACACATGCCAACACACCTTAGATGTGTAGGCCTCAAGTCATGGATGAATTACACCAACGACCTCTACAACCAATGATACCATGGCTGCTCTTCAACAATTTGTTTTCCTTTCCCCAAGCCAAGACACCGATGAGGAAGGATGAGTGGGTGGAAGCAAATGAATGGAGTGAGATCTCTAGGAAATGTGAGAATGGATCAATGGAGTGAATGTCTGAATGAGTGAATGAGTGAGGCGATTGACAACAACAAAAGACGAGAACGAGAGTGAGAGAAGAGCGAATCAACCCCCCAATCATACCCTGGATGGGTTTAAGTAATTCGCGGGGGTCAATTACCTCTTGGCCTTCCCCCAAGATCTCATGTAACTGATCCCCCCCCATTACACAAAATGGGTAATATAAAATAAATAATCACTTAGCCCCTCAAGCCCCCTCTCTTGTGGAATCATATCCCCCTATAACTCTAGTCCTTGATAGTCTAGCAACCAACGATGTGATTATTATTAATAATGATCAAAACATTACATTTCTTAGGCACACTGGCATCTTTTAATTGCTTGGGTACTCTGGCCTCTCTGCATTGTAACAATACATTATTTAAAATGGGGGTTCAAAACCCAGGGTGTTACATCCCCTCCCCCTTATTTTTTCACTGTCCTCAGTGCATATACAAAATAAAGATCAAAATATAAAAAAATATTCAAAGAGCTGCAAGTACTTTGCCCGCATGGCATCTTCATGCTCCCAGGTAGCATCTTCAAGACCGTAGAAGGTACACTAAACTTTTACCAGCTCTATAACTCGATTCCAGAGCATTTTGACCTTTTTGTCCAACACCTGCACTGGCTGAACCCGAAAATCTCCCTCTGTCTCTACCTGAATCAGATGCCAATCAATAACATGGTTAGGATCATGTACATATTTATTTAGTAAAGAGACATGAAATACATTATGCAAATTCATGGAAGTAGGAAATACAAGCATGTATGTAACTGTCCCTATTTTTTCCAATATTTCAAATGGACCACAAAATCTGGCTGCCATCTTTGTACAACTACCCAATTTCAAGAAAATTTTCTTGGGCTTCACTTTCAAAATTACATGCTCCCCTACTTTAAGTTCTCTAGCTGTTCGGTTCTTATCTGCATAAACTTTCTGTCTATCCTGAGATGCCTTCAAATTCTGCTTGATCTTAACCATCCGGTATTCCATATCCTTGAGCAACTCTAGCCCAAGTACCACTTTATCTACTGGGTTGTCCCAACTCAGTGGAGTATTGCATTTCCTACCATACAAGGCTTCAAATGGGCTCATTCTCAATGAAGCTTTATACCCATTATTATATGCAAACTTGACCAGGTGCAAGTAATATTCCCACTTAGATGGATTATCCATCACATACATTCTCAACATGTCTTCAATTATTCGGTTGACCCTCTCTGTTTGTCCATTTGATTGGGGATGATATGTTGTACTAAAGTTTAGATTTGTACCAAATCCTTTAAACAACCCCCTCCAGAAATTGGAGGTAAACTTTGTATCTCTGTCCGAGACAATTGTCTTAGGTATCCCATGCAACCTAGCAATCTCCCTCATGTAAATTTATGCAATATTATCCATTGTATGTGTTGTTTTTACAGGAACAAAATGAGCAGCCTTTGTTAATTTTTCAACCAACACCATGATTGAATCATGCTTCCTTGTTGTCCTAGGTAATTTAGTTATGAAATCAAGGGTTATCACTTCCCATTTCTTCTTTGGGATTGGTAATGGCTGAACAAACCTACTGGGTGCCTATGCTCAACCTTCACCTTCTGACATTCCATACATCGAGGGATGTAATCAACAACATCCTTTTTCATTCTTGGCCAAAAGAATTGGCTTCTTACTGCTGTAATTTTTTTTCTGGTAACCAGGATGTCCAACATAAGGAACGTCATGCATTTCCTTCAATACCAAATTCCTCAGTTCTCCATAACTAGGAACATAAATTCTATTCTTATGCATGAGTAATCCATATTCCTTTATCTCATACTCCTTTATTTTATGTTGTACATCTCCTTTCTGTAAGCTTTCCTTTACCTGTAGGTAATGATGATATGTAACAAGACCATCTAAAATTCCGCTCTTCAAGTCTGACTGATGCATACTGACAACAATAGCATGCATGAGATGTACTCTTCTACTAAGTGCATCGAAAAATTTATTCTCCTTTATTTTGATATGATTGATATCGAGGTCATATTCACTTAAAAATTCCAACAATCTTGTTTGCCTGGAATTCAATGTTGGTTGTTCAAAAAGATACTTCAGGCCAATGTGGTATGTCCTTAATTCAAATCCCTTCCCCATGAGGTAATGCCTCCATATCCTCAAGGCATGGACAATGGTAGCAAGATCCAAGTCATGTGTGGCACAGTTCCTCTCATGTTCCTTAATATTTCTGGACTCATAACCAATGACATGTCCATTTTGCATGAGGACTCCCCCAAGTCCTTCCTTACATGCATTGTACATACCACAAAATTTTCATTTGGGTCAACAATCTTTAACATAGGTGCACTAGTAAGTAATTCCTTCAACAGATTAAAATTCTCTTCACACTTATGTGTACATTTGAATTTAGTTCCCTTATTTTGCAAAGAAGTGATGGGATGAGCAATCTTAGAGAACTCTACTATGAACCTTCCGTAGTAACCAACTAATCCCATAAAATATCTGACTTCTGACACATTTCTGGGTGTTGGCCATCCTCTAATGGATTCAATCTTCTCTGGATCTACTGTAGATTTTAACCTTGTACAATATTTATTGCAAACGAATTTTTAGTAAAAGAACAAAAAAGATACAATGGAAAATACAAACATTACACAAAGATTTTTCCCGGCCTGGAAACCCAAACTGGGAAAACCAACATATTCTATATTCATTCATTGTGATAAATTGTTTACAATACAATATACATATAGGAGCTAGTGACATCCAAAACCCTAACCCAATGACCTAGATTACTCAACAACCCTAATTCCTTAACCAGAAATAGAAAACCATCGACAAAAAATCATGTGCCGAAAAACCACCTAAATATGTGACACATTTCCCAAGGCAGATATATATATATATATATTTTTTTTTCTAGGGGCGCTGCTCTAAAATAATTTGTCCCAAGTAATGGATCTTCTTTTGACAAAAAGAACACTTACTCAGTTTGGCATACAACTGATGTTCTCTCAGCACTTGCAATAACAATCTTAAGTGATGTTCATGCTCCTCTTCAGACTTAGAATATATAAGTATGTCATCCAAGAACACTATGACAAACTTATCCAAATAATTTATGAATATTCCATTCATTAAGCACATAAAGACAATTGGTGCATTGGTTAGTCCAAATGGAACCACTACAAATTCATAATGCCCATACCTGGTCCTAAAGGCTGTCTTATGTATGTCTTCTTCCTTGATTCTTACCTGATGGTATCCTGACCTCAGGTCAATCTTTGGAAATATCTTTTCTCCTCTTAGATGATCAAAGAGGTCATCAATTCTGGGTAGAGGATACTTGTTCTTTGTGGTATAATTGTCCATTTGTCGAAAGTCAATACACAGCCTCAAGGTTCCATCCTTCTTTTTTGACCAAAAGTATTGGTGATCCCCAAGGTGAAACACTTGGACGTATGTACCCTTTCTTCAATAATTCCTCCAACTGCATTTGCAATTCTTTTAAATCTCATGTGCTCATTCTGTAAGGTGTTTTTGACACCGAGGAAGCTCCTGACACTAGATCAATAGAGAATTCTATCTCCCTTTTTGGTGGTAACCCTGGTATTTCTTGGAATACATCTCCAAATTCCTGTAGTACCGAGAAATATTCAAGGCTTGGCCCCTTCGTATTTTATGGCTCTTCCACATGAGATGCATACAATTGAAATCCTTTTCTAATACTTATGGAACATCCTATGACCATATCATGGATTCTCCTTTTGGTTCCAGTGGCTAACTGAACCAAACTTGATTTTCCAAGCTTACTTTTCTCCAAATGTAATCTATCCACTATTTAGGATCAATGTAACAATGAGTTGCTCCTGAATCAATTAAAATCGCAACATGATGATTTATGATTTTACCTTCCACCTCGATCATATTGGACTGGTACTCTGCTTGTTGATAATCTAAATTTTCAGAGATTCTTCCCATATCTTCGACTGTTGTAGCCTCTTGGATGTTGCGCATAGTATTCACTCTGTCTTTTTTGTGTGGGAAATCCTTGTACATGTGATCTTCCTTGCATACCCAACATTGGATAGGTGGTCTTCCCCTTTTTCCCAAGGAGTATTCTTTCTTGGATTCACCCTTAGCATACTGATCTTGATGATTTCTATTAGGCTCATTCCTATTGAAGGGAGGTTTGAATTCTTTCCTCCTCTGATCAAACTTCTCCTTCTTCTTATCCTTCCAGGATTTTTGCAGGGATTCTTTTCCCTGGCCTTGCTCATACAAGTTGTTAGTCCCTAAAGTTGCACTTGACTGTGAGAGGGCAAGCTAGGGCATCATTTGTTATTGCAAAGTATTTATAAGGTTTTATGATTTGGTTTTTTCTTAGTAGGGTGGTTGAAAACTGGCTCAAGGTTACAACATAACATGAAAATGAAGATCAGAACATAGCATATCCCATTGGCTGAATAATAGGTGGACACATAGATGGATTAAACCAATTAAGAAAAAGGAATATGAAGTATTCAATTTGTCAACTTCAAATGAATTCTCGTCTCAAAATGTCATAAAGAAACAAGGCTATCAACTTGATATCAAAACTTGAAAAATTATCTCTACAGTAAAGTTTTCACTGTATAAATTAACAGTCAAGAATAAAAAAGCATTGCAATCTGAATAATGCATTCAAGCATGAATAAATAAATAACAGAGTAGAAAAATAGGGTCTAACCATCCATATTCCTTTGCTATTAAGTGTCAAATTGAACATAAATGCCTTTTACAATGAGCTTAAAAAAAAGGTCTCTTGGATCTCCAAGTTTTCGACCCTCACATAGTCTTTCCTCTGTCTATTTAAACTATCTATAAAACTTCCAGATCCTATCATCTAGTATAGCTTTAATGACTAGATTCAAATAATATCTATCTACTAAGGTAGTTCACTCAAAAAGAGCTTCTACAATCCCAAAATAGACCACAACTCAACAACTTGATATTGCAAAATATTGCCAGCATTTACATTTGATTCTACAAAATAGGAATTAGTTTGATTTAGTCAAACAGATCGAGGTCTTAGCATCTCACTGACCAAAAATGAATAGGCTTTTCCATATTTCCTGGAAAATATTTAAATCATGATTGTAGCAAATCACCATGTAACCTTTAGGATATAATCATAGCAGTAGCTTTAGCATTTTTCTGTTTGAGCTTTGTGGTAAGCACGACATTGTGCCAATAGAGTCTGAAATTTATCTCCCTGAGTTCTTTGAGCAATGCCCTTTTCTCTTTCTTCTTCTTTTTAAAACCTTTAATCCTTTCTTGCTGGCAAGCATTCCATTGTTCTATTTGCACCTTTTCTTTCTTTAATTGTCTTACTGTTTTCTGAAATTCCTTGATCCTTTCTTTATCAGTTTTGATTTTAACTCTGAATCCTGAGCATTCTTTAAGAGGTGCAGGTTCATTCAGGTTTATGGAAACTTTGGGTTCTTTTGCTTTAACTTGGTACTTTCAGACTAATCCCGAGCTATCTTCTTCATCAGAACTTGTTGAATCTATAGCTTCAGGCACATCTGATATGCGATCTGAGTCTTCAAAGTAATCATGTTTATCCTCAGGGGTTTCACTGATACCTTTAGCCATCTATTTAGCTTTTGCTAATCTGGTTGAAGCTCTCGTTACTGGTCCTGTAGATGGTGAAATCATTCTTTTACCTTTGCTRACTRGTTTCTTAGGCAATGAAGTTCTTTTTKCCCTTTTCCTGGTACCTGCTTCAACATTCTCAGAGTCATCTTCTATGACTATGACATTTTAKTCTTTGATTGATGGATTAAACATGGCCTTTGACTTCAGTCTATACTTGTTGGTGACCCTAGTAGAATTCCTTCTAGGTTTTTGTGATACAGACACACCTTTAACCCTTTTCCCTTTTACTGCAACACCCCTTTTACTGGTTGATGGTGTTTCATGCTTGATTGTAGTTTTAGTATCAAGATATTTATCTAAATCATTTTCCCCTTTAACATATTCTTCAGAAAACGTTTCAATTTCTGGATCCCACCTAGGGATTTTACTTCTGCTCTTCCTGGTCACCCTGATATCAGGCATCTCCTCTTTCACAGGGGTTTCATTGATTGAAATATCTCGGCTCTGTGTAACAGTATTTCTCCCTTTGCCTTTCTTCTATTTATTGGACTGTGTGTTAGGGTTTAAATATTGCGTGAGCCAGCTCCAAGGCTTCTATAATTCGCTCAAAGCAGACATGACTGAATTTTTAAATAGTATTTGATGAAACAGACTGCTCTTAGCATTGGTGGAGAGTGTCTGCACTCTCTTTGACATCTTTGTCAAGATTTTGAGTAGAAAATAAGGGAGATTTAAAGGGTAATCACGATTTTAAATGCATTAGTATCCTAATGTGGTAGATATAGACCAATGAGAATCTACCTTCACAGGTGATATACCTGTGGATCATGATCAGAGCCGTGTGCCATTAGGGTCAAATCCAGCTACGAGGTACTCCCCTTTTCCAATTCAGATTTTGCTTATCTGGAAGCAGGAATTGGTTTACAAACTCTGTAACCACATGCTCTTTCTTCCACCATCTTTATCCTCCAACCACCAACCTGCAAGCCTTTGCGATAGTCTGCTCTGTCACTAGCATCAACATCTTACCGATCTTCACCTCGTGACCATAGAAATTCAGAGCGAACTCCATGGAGACCTGCTCATCGTAACCCTGAAAAGTGGTAAGGAATTCAAGCCACCCAACGTCTCTGAACCTTTGAGCCATCTGAGGATAGGCTTCAAGAAGTTTGGCACCCTCTGGTTCTATTCTGACTACCTGTCCGCTCCTCTTTGGCGCCATCAAAACACAATTCTGTAACTAGTGCCCTTGGGTTCCAAATTTTCCACCTGCAATTTGTTAGTGTATATCGTTCCTTTGAGCGAATACCTGCGCCTAAATTCAGAAAAATCAAATAGGTATAATATAATGATCATTGAGAATTGGGTGATTTAAAATAAGTCCTGCGCGAGTACACAACAATCAGATTATGAAACAGTTTGAATCTGTAAATGATTCCAAGCTTTCATGGATGCATGCAAACTCTCAATCCATGATTCATGTCATCATAATGAAATCTGGATGGTAGACGCGTATCAAGGCATGATTATTTTGGCACTACGGGAATAGCCTTATTCCCGTAGCGCTATTAATGACTTAGCAAAATTTGAAATTCAAACAGGCATATAAGGTGACACCTCATTTTAAAACCATGTCTTTCAAAATCAAACTTAAATAAACTATCCAATAAACTGTAATGCAAACCATAAGACACTAAAAACAAAGATCGAAATCAACTGGAAATAGAAAATGAAGTGTAGGTAAGAAGGGTTTAGGATAAGGGTTTCTCACTAAACCAAGACAAAATTAGAGACTAACACAGGTATTTATCCTTCCCGATGGCCTTAGTCAAGGTCTTGGGATCATCATACCTAATATTTTCTTTATAAAATGCCGACAATCCACTCAAAACCTCTGTATCTTTACTGTTTCATCATTTATAAACCCAAAATATTTTAACAATCCAAGGAACTTCTTCTCATATTCTGCCATAGTCATGCTTCCCAGCCTGAGTTCAAAGAACTCGTGCATTTTCTTGTCATAGAAATGATCTGAGAAGTACTCCTTCTGGAAGTAATTCTTGAACTGCTTCCAAGTGATCCTAATCTCATTAATATGTTCGACTTGCTTCAATTGATCTCACCAGATTGCAACTTTCCCATGTAAGTGGTAGGTGGAAATCCTAGCTTCCAGGTTTGATGAATAGTTATGCAATTGAAAATACCTCCTGAGTCCAAGCAGCCATGCTTTGACATCATCTTCCCTTTCTTTTTTACCATCAAAGGAGGGTGGCTTAAGCTTCCTCATCTCTCCTTGCAAAATGTCCACTTAC
>ML776900.1:1640540-1676254 GCA_009831015.1 Picea engelmannii | reverse complement strand
AGAGACATGCAAACTGTTTGACGAAAGTCCAACATCAGAATTTGAGGGTTTTGCCTCACTTTTACAACATAGAATATTTCATGCATGGAGTGTGGGAAAATTTTCTATAACACTAATATAATAATATAAGACACACATAGGATGTATGTGATGGACCAACCATCCAAGTGGGAGGACTATATCCATTTAGTTGAATTCGATTACAATGATGGGTACTAGGCATCATTAAAAATGATCCCATTCTAAGCCTTGCATGGAAAGAAGTGTAACACACCAGTGAGTTGGGATAACCCATTAGACAAAGTTGTTATTGGGCCAGATTTGTTAAAAGAAATGGAAGAGCAAATGATAAAGACCAGAAAGAATTCAAAAGCTTCCTGGGACAAGCAAAAGAGTCATGCAGACAAGAACACAACTTTCAGATATTTTAAAGTGGGTGAGCATGTGTCTTTAAAAGTGAAAGCGTGAAAAAGTTTGCTAAGATTGGGAAGTTTCCCAAAGTCGATAACAAGATATTGTGGGCCTTTTGAAATCTTAGAGAATATAGGGAAAATTGCATACATGATAGATTTTCCTGCATCCATGAGAGTGCATAATGTATTTCATGTGTCATTATTAAGGAAATATGTGTCTGACCCTAATCAAGTAATTGATTGGATTGTGATCCAAGTGGAACGTGAATGAGACTGTGGAATTACTGCACATCCTGGATTGGAAAGTCAGGGTGATCTAGAGAAAATCTATAGGGATGGTAAAGGTTTAAGGGACCTACTATGGTCCTGAAAATGAAACATGGGAGCACAAATAAATTATGTGGGAGGAATACCCACATTTTTTTGTCAATTTTGAAGAAAGCAAAAGCTAAAAAAACATGACTCCTTTTTGGGACAACTAGATTTCCTGAACCACATCTCAGAGCTTTCCTGGTCACATGCCACCGACATCCGTGATAAAAGAATGGTCGATCCTAATGGACTAAGAGTAGTGAAGGGGACACATTCCTTGGTTTAGAAAATTGATAGGAACAAGAGATTATGGTTGGAACTACTATTGGAGGGTAAACACATTGCATAATTTTGTTTTCCGAATATTATGATGTAAAATTTGTACATGTATATCGGCATGGTGTTGTGCACCAAAGGTGAAAAATTGTAGGGGAGGGTGAATGTAACATCCCCACTATAATCCCTAGTTTAAATAATTCTTAATGTAGATATGAATGTGGCTATGGCCAAGCAATGTAATGTGTGAATTGTATTTTCTAAATTTTAATAAATAAAATGTGATGCTAGCTGTCAGGGAACATGGATAGAGATGGGGGATGAGTTTTCCACAAGATAAGGGAGCATCTAAGAGGGGTATAAGGGGGAAATTATTTATGGGTACTAATCCAAACACATACTCTTGAATTTTATTATCATTGTGTATAAAACTTCTATTTCTTGTTTGAGTGTATGAGAGACCAATCACTGAATACATGTAAGAGGGTGGGTGTGGAAAGTCACATCCCATAGTTATTGGGAGAATGGGGTTGAAGTACAATCAAGATTGGGGAGTGTGAGAGTCAACATGCTTTGGAAAAGAGAGGAAATTCGTATGGGGGAGAACAACAGTTTTAGACAATCATGTTTTTGCATGAGAAAATGGGAGACAGAAAAAAGAAGAGATCTGGAGCTAGAGCAACAATGGAGGGTGAATTTTGGAGCATTTTTGGAGCTAAATACTGAATAAGAAAGTTTTCAAGCTTGCAGAAGAACCAGGTTTTCAATCCTGAATAGTGAACTCCTGTGTGAGTTTCAGTGTAACAACAAGTTATTGTTGGTGTTTTACTGGTAATTTTCCTAGCAATGAGTTCCCTTGAGTTTCCATTAGTGAGATTCCTAGTTATCTATGCCAAAGAGACCCTAATAAATGAATGTGATTCCAAATGGAATGATATCAATGAAGGGGTACATTCCTTGGGTTGGGCATGTCAAGAGGAAGAGAGTTGGAGGAAATTGAGGATAACGGTAGGATAATTCCAGTGGGTTGTGGGAATATGTGAGCTATGAATGGACAGTGAGAGACACCCTCTTTTGTGGATTATTATCCCCAAATCGGGGGTGAATTTCTATTGATATATGGAACAACAATTCTAGGGTTAGGTGGAACATCCGTCCCAAGCAGTTGGTTGCACAATTGTTTTAAAAGATAAGTGTTTCTCTGTGTTTTGCGTTATTTTATGAGATAAATTGTTGCATTTTAACTTTGTGTATGTGAATAGCTTATATGCTAATGTGTATGGAGTTAATTAGTTGCATTCATGTTTATTTCAACATGTTGTAGCTGCACTTAAATTAATGAAAGCATAATGGTTAAATATGTGTGTATTCTTGTAGTTGGTAAGCTACATGATTAATTGGTAGATTTTTATTTTATTTTATGTGTAATTCCACATGGTAATGTTACTCAGTTAATCTAGGAGATGTTGCATAGTAATTCCTCATGCACATGGGAAAAATCACCACACAATTCTCATAACAGTCATAACCAACATTCTCTTATAGTCAAGGAAGCATAGCTCTCCTCTAGGACTTCTTGTATAATGACGAACAAAAGACTAAGAGCGATGTACCACTCCCAAAAACCTTGGGTTATATTTTCATGTCTACAAATAACCACATTGATCACTAAGAATCCCACGTAAATTCCTTAGAAACTAATCCCATGGGTGATGTAACACCCCAGTTGTGATCCCAAATGTAGCATTGTATAATTGTAAATATTATGAATGACCATGGGCCAAGAGATGTAATATGTAAACACTGGACATTGAAAATAATAAAATGAAATACAATGCCAACTATAGATGGGTAAGGAACAGAGTAATGAGGGGCTATGATTCTGAAAGAGAAGGGGGATTAATGGGGTTTTGAGGAGTTTTCATACACCTCAAGTCTTAATCCATCTTCATTAATCAATTTTTCATTTAACTATTTATATATTTTTCTTATTAAGCACTCAAACAATTGAATTTATGTAAGAGGTTGAGTGAGGAATTAATTTCACTTAGTTATGACAACACAGGTTGAGTGTAATCATATTTGGGAGAAAAGTAAGAGTCAAGTAAGCATGGGGAAAGAGGAAATTCGAGTAGGAAACATAGGAGTTTTTATAGTTAGAAAAATGTGTGGAAAACCTAGAGTGGAGTGTGGGAAAGAGTGGCTATCCATAGTAGGTAATGAAGACAACTTGTTGAAGTAGGAAATTATGCTGAGAATGAGGATTTCATTCCTATGAGTGATTTTCTATTAAGAAAAATTACCCAAGAACACATGACCTTGTTGTGTGAGCACTCCTATTACGACTAGATTTCCAGGAGCCCTCAATAGAGAGATTCCTGGTTGGTTTGTGCTGGAGATTTGGAGGGGATGGATATTGTTTGAGGGACTATGACACAAATAAGGAAATCTCATCCCTTGGGTTTTGTAGGCTGATGGGGAAGAGAGATAGGTGGTTGGAATTGTTGTAGGAGTTGCGTCACTGTGTTTTTTTATGAGTTTGGAGCTATTACATTGGACTATAGACACATATAGGAGATTTTACGTCCTTGTGGACTCATAACCCCAGTTTGTGGGTGACTTACTGCTGAGAGAATTGGAGTAGTACAGTCTATGGTTGGGTGGAACATCCTTTGTTCGTAGTTGGTCGTGTAAATCATTTTTAAAAGATAAGTGTTTTGATCACTGTTTCATTACAATTTTAATGCTATGATTGAATGTTGCATTTACTTTGTATGTTGTATATATGAATTTTATTATGTGTGTTTAAATGTTGTTGTGCATGTTTAAATCAGTTGCATTCACGAGTTTAATTATTACAGATAATAACATGGGTCTATATGTCATGTTGTGTATATTTCCACATATTACAGATTGGTATTAGAGTTATGTTAAGTCATTTTTAGTAGTAGCGTGGCCCAACCAAGGAGTTGGGTACATTATAGGCTGGTATATGTTGAAAAAGTGTCCTCAGACATGTAATTTTATTGATAAGGAAAAAGTGATTACAATCTCAAGTGAGAATTCATAATCTACTTCTTAACCTCAATTGAAGAAGGAGCTAGTTTATATAGCTCAACTCTAAACTAAAAACTAGGAGAACAACCCATCACATAATCACATGAGTATTATAGGTGCTCTTTACATAGAAGCTAGGTGTCCTTATCCTAACAAACTAGAATAAACTAAAAAACATTTAATCTCGAAAATACTTAGACTATAGAACTTTATGATTATGAGGCTAACAATCCCCCCTTTAATCAGAAAGTTTATTTTTACAAATACCAAGTTCATCTCTAAACTTAGTGAACTTTATTCTACCAAGAGGTTTGGTAAAAATATCTGAAGTTTGATCTTCAAATGAACAAAACTGAGGCTTGATGATGTCTTTGATGATGAGCGATCTGATGAAGTGGTACTTGGTGTCTACATGTTTAGTCTTTGAATGAAATACTGGATTCTTGGCCATCTTTATTGCTAACTAACTATCGATCAATAAACTAGTTGGTGTTTACTGAGATTCACCAAGATCTTGCAAAATTCTGCATAGCCATACAATCTCACATGTTGCTTCCCAAGATGATATGTACTCTGCCTTTGCTGAAGAATTGGCAATTGTTGTCTGCTTTTTACAATTCCAAGATACTGTTGCTGAACCTATATTCATTAAATAACCTAAAGTGAATGTTCTATCATCAATGTCACCTGCAAAATCAACATCTGAATATCCAACAAGTGTAAAATTTTTGTTCTTTTTGTAGAGAAGACCAAAATATTTTGTACCTTGAATGTATCTCAGTACCCTTTTTGTTGAATTCCAGTGACTTTCCCTTGGTTCCTGCATAAACCTTGAAAGTATATTGACTGAATATGACAAATTTGGTCGAGTATTTGTCAAATAAATTAGACTTCCAACCAATTTCCTATACTTTGTACTGTTTACCAAATCCCCCCCTTCAAATTTTTAAAGTTTCAATTTCTGCTCCATGGGGGTAAGAGAAGGTTTGCAATCTTCCATGCCAAATTTGTTTAACAATTTAGTGGCATACTTATTTTGAATAAGGAATATTTGGTTAGGATGCTAAGATAGGATGTTGAGATACTTCAACTCCAAGATAATAATGAAGTTTCCCTAAATCAGTCATTTTGAACCCTGCTTTAAGTTCTTCCTTAACATATTTGATGTGACATTCATTATTTCCTATTATGATTAAGTCATCAACATAGAGTAAAAGTATCACCATGTGCTTATCTTGCATTCAAAAATACAATGTTTCATCTTATTCACTTCGTTGAAAACCCATCTTTCGTAGGTACTCATCCATTTTTGCATACCAAGATTAAGGAGCTTGTTTCAAGCCATATAAATCCTTCACAAGTTTGAAAACATTATGTTATTGTTCGTTATCTTCAAACCCTTGTGGTTGAGTCATGAAAATATCTTCCTTTAGATCACCATCCAGGAAGGCACTTTTGACATCCATTTGATGTAATTTCCAACCATTATGTGCAACCAAATTGATAACCATTATGATATTATTCCATTTAGTTGTGGGTGCAAAAGTTTCTTCATAATCAATTCCTTCCTATTGAGCAAAACCTTTAGCAACAAGTCTTTCTTTGTACTTGAAAATTTTACCATTGGGCTTGTACTTTACTCGATAAAACCATTTACAATCGATGGGATTAACATCATGTGGAAAATCAACTAAGTTCCAAGTCCCATTTGCAAGTACTAAATCATATTCATTAATCATTGCTTCCTTCCATTCTTGATGTCCAACTGCTTCAGCAAAAGAAGTAGGTTCAGTGAAAGCATGAGAAAAATTTGCTTATGCTCTTGAAGATCCCCTGGTTCCTGTTTTGTTCATTTCATCTAAATGAACATCTTTGAGAAGTTGTTCAACCCACTTTAGCTTCTTATGTTGAGGGGATTGAGGATCTGAATCACCATTATTATTGAAAAGAGGATTTTCAAAAAATGAAGCTCTTCTTTCATCTGAAATATCTGAGGTTGGAGAAGATTATTTTGAAGATTATATATCAGAAGAGTCTTTTGTAGTTTCATTATCAGATGAACCAGAAGAAATTTTTGATAAAGAGATGTCTTCTGGAGAAACAAAGTATTTTTCAAACCAAAATGTTTTCTTTGACTTGTTTAACTTACCTTTACCCTTAGTGTTTTTCTTCTCTAAATGACAAAGGAGATGATTAATCTCATATAAACTGTTAATTTCAGTTTCATCAAAAATTACATCTCTACTGACAATGAATTTTCCATCCGAAAGAAATCTATACCCTTTCTTTTCATCAGAGTATCCAATGAAGGTACACTTCATACTTTGGTTTTCTAATTTAGTCCTCTTTTCCTTAGGAACTAAAGCATAAAATGTTGATCCAAAAACCCTAAGATGATTTACCTTAGGTTTAAAATTGTACCAAGATTCATAAGGATTTTTTCCATCTAAAGATGATGTAGGTGATCGATTTCTGAGATAAAATACAGTATAGACTGCTTCAGCCCAATATTTTGTGCTCAACCCTTTAAACTGCATCATAGATATTGCCATGCCCATGAGAGTTCTGTTCATCCTTTCAGTAACTCCATTCTGCCGTGGAGTATAGGAATTTTTCAGGTGCCTCTTAATTCCATTGTTTCGACAATAATCATTGAATTCAATTGAAGTGAATTATCCTCCATTATCAATTCTCAAAGAAACAACCTTTTCTCTAGTTTCATTTTCAACCATGTGTTGAAAATTTACAAACTTTTCAAAAGATTCATACTTTTCCTTTAAAAAGTACACCTATGTCATTCTAGTGTAGACATCAATGAACAATATAAAGTATCAACATACACTAAAAGAAGATTCCATTGGACCACATATATCACTGTGAATCGACTCCAAATACTTTGTTGCTCGCCATGAGATGGTTGGAAAAGATTCTCGCTTTTGCTTGCCAAAAGTACAAGCTTCACACTTGGAATTTTCATTCTTGAAAGTTGGAAAACCCTTTACCAAATATCGGGACTTAAGTTTTAAGATACTATCAAAGTTTAAGTGACCAAATAAAAAATTCTATAATCTGAATGAAGACATTTCAGAATTTACTATTGCTGCAACCTATTCCTTTCTTTGGATGACTTTCCCATTCATACTTAGTAACTTCCCATCTTCATATCCAGTCATTATTGTTTTCAAGTTATCCTTGTCTAACTTAATCTTCACCAAACCATCTTTCATGATGATTGGATGCCCAACTTGTCTAATTGTGACTAAGGATAACGAATTTTTCTTAAAATTTGGTACATACCAAACATTTGAAATCCATTTTTCACCAATTCCAGGGAGAAAGACTTTCATTGAACCTTTTCCATGAGGTATATTAGTTTTATCATTAGCTAAATAAATGATATTTAGTTGAACATCTTTATAATTTTAAAAATAGTCTCTACGACAAGTCATATGATGAGTATCCCCTGTGTCCAATATCCAATCATTTTCAAATGAATCTACATGTTGAACTGCTGAAAAAACATATTCATATTGATCATCCTGGTAATCTTGATCCTTTTCATATTGAGGGGATTGTTGAGAATTTGAATTTGGTGTCTGCTTAAACTTTGGCAATTGATCATTGTTTGTAAGACAATTTGATGCATAATGACCCATATTTAAACATCTTTTACATCTTACTTGACTGGAATTTCTGCCTCTTCCTAATTATGCATTATTATTGTGAGGATTACTTTGAAAAACAATTTGATGAAAATTTCTACGACCTCTACCTTGACCACGATCTCTGCCACGAACTCGATTAGAAGACCGATTCTAAAAACCTCCAAAATTTGATTTTCCTCTTCCTTTAGAACTTTCAACTTTAGTGAAAATAAGATATTCTCCTGATTGTTTTTGTTTTCAAAAAGATTTACTATGTTGAGCCAGTAATTCACTTAGTGAATCAAAAGTCACATTTGATAACTTATCATGTATTTGCAAAGTCCCAAGAAAATGCTTATATGATGAAGGCAAGCCATTTATTACAATGGAGACTAGAAAATTATCTTCAAGTTTAGGAAAACTGCCTTTGATGATTTCCTGATGAATGTTCTTAATCCTTGAAACGTATTCTAATACATCACCATTGTATGCTAATCTTTGTTTAAGAAATTTCATTTGTAGATCAACTCTATGAGATGCAACATGAGTATCAAAAATCTTCTTTAACAGATTCCAAGCAGACCATGAATCTTTGGAATTCTCAATATGGAAAAACATGTGTTCAGTTACAGAAGAATGTAGCAAAGCAAGTGCTTTTTCATCTTTCAAATTCCATTTTGCTAAATAAGTAGCATTGGTTGGCTTAGTTGGATCAGTATCACCATCACAAATATCATGCCATAATTCATTATAGATCAAAGTGTTCTGCGTGTGTCAACTCCAAGATTTGTAATTCTTGGGTCCATCTAACTTATCTGATTCTGTGAATAAATTGATTAATTTATACATGATGTTTGTTGCAAGATTGCAAGTGAATAATAAAAAAAACTCCAAAAGAGAGACGCAAGGAAACAAAAGAAAGTGTACACAATCCACGCAAAAAGAGCACTTTTAAGGGCTTGGCCTTGACCCTTTAAAAGTCTCGTTGAAAAAGGAGTTTGAGAGAGTATTTCATTGGACTCTTCTTAACTTCAAAGTTTTTCAAGACTACAATCAAAATCTCTTTTACAAAATATATATCCTTTTACACCTTTTACAAATAACACAATGTGCCCCTGCCTTGAACTAAAGCCTTCAATAACTTTTCAAAAAAGGTAAACCAAATCCTTAATAAAAAGGTCCTCCCTTAAAAAAAGTTATTTTAATGTAAAATATTCTTATCACTCCAAAAAAAATTTATAAAGAAAATTTTAATAAAATATTCCTCATAACTTATAGCTTGCTCCAAAAGAATTTACAAAAGACTACATAAGATGATACCAAACAATCTGCATGTGAATGTTATAATTGGAATTCTGGACATGGGCATCTTGTTAGAGAGTGAAAGCTTCAAAGATAGGGGAATGAGTGAGATCCCTGCCAAGTGGAAAAGCCAATGCCAGTTGGGCACTGCCTTTAACTCCTCCCTTTGCAACTTAAAACACGTAGGAGCCTGTTACTTTAACAAATAATTTCTAGCACAACACGGTTCTCTTAATACGATAATTGATTCTTTGGATCTATGACAATTTTGGCAAACCAAAGACTGCAATATCCTCATCCAAAAATTGGGAAAACGTAGAATCACCAATTGCGCATTCGTGGTATTTTTTTTTGAATTGACTGGTGTTCAAACTTTGTTGAAAAATTCGTGGAGGAAAATTCGTGGAGGAAATAAAGCATCATATCGTAGAGATTCATAAAATTAAATGAGGGATTTTAACAATCTATGGAGATATCACACAGGTACCGAGAGAAAGAAAAAATACCAGATCCTCCCAATGTTTTAGATTTGCCCAGTGTTGCACCTTCCCAACGCTAAGTTATTAAGAGGTTGACTTTGAGCATCTAGCACAAATTTGCATCTAGAGGTCCATGAGTGATTCACAAAGGAATTCAAATTTTGTAGACAAAGTGTCCTCGCTCTTCTCGTAGCCTCAAAATTTGATTCAGCTGCCTTCAAACTTTGATTCAGCTACCTTCAAACTTTGATTCAACTGCCTTCAAACTTTGATTTCTGGGATTCATTTAACTGAATTTCGCTGCCTGTCCTTTTGGCACAATGGAGTCCACCATGTATGCACGCAACAGAGCAATGGTCAGCTATTTAAGTAATGAAAACATAGGCATTAATACTAATAATGTCGCAGTTTCGTTGGGTCGGGTTTCTTTATCTTCAAATCAACAAACTGCTCCCCGAATTGCGTTATTCGATCAGAGTCACCTCAAATATTATGGTGGATTGGTTAAACCGTATTGTGCAAAGAAAAATAAATTTGAGAAGTTGAAATTGAAGCATCTCTCTGGTTTGTCTGATGGGCCTTTGTCAGATAAGAAGAAGGTGAATATTTTGGAATGGCTACCCAGAGATCTTTTTGCATTGCCTACGATTCCAGTAGATGCGGATGCATCCCTTACAAAGCAAGTCAAGGGGAAAATTCTCATGAATGTTGTGAATGTGTTGATGAGGCAAGTAGAACAAGCCAAAACATAGCGCAAGGAGAGGAAACGACAATTTAAAGCCCCCAAAAAGGCTTTGAAATTAGTTGAAATGCAGAGGATCAAGCCTGTTTCCACACAACATTCTATCGATGCCAGAGATGCTATCACAATTGGGCATGCCCTTGAAGCTGGTAGAAAAAGAGGATTAGCTTCTCCCACGTAGGGTCTCTCCAGATCTCGGATCTCAGTACCAATGAAAACGTGCATATTTCACCACGATTTTGCAGATCACACCAATGAAAACAAACAGATATCAAACAAAAAAATAGTTTGAGATAGAATTTAAGTAGATCTAAAACAATTACAGCTCTTCACAAGAAATTACCAGATTTATAAGCAGATTTGTCGTAATTGTTTACAAAAATGAGCCATCTACTTGGATTGTAGTTGATCTATTTGTTAAACAAAGTAGATCTGATCAGAAAAATAATCTCTAAAAAAGAGAATTAGATCTTATACAAAACTTTTCAATGGAAGAAAATAATGATTAATCTTATCGAAATTTTCAAAAACACAAACTGTTGTAATCAAAATGACTTTTTCCTTATTGAATTAACAACATAAAAATACCTCGGTATCATTTTCCTTGAATTTGAAGATATCCAGGATGATGTTGTGGAGACTTCCTTGCTTCCTCAATCCATCACCAATTCACCATCAGAATTTCACCATGGCTCTGATACCATGTTGACAAAGTGTCCTCATGCAAGTAATTTTATTGATAAGGAAAAATTGATTACAATCTGAAGTGAGAATTCATAATCTAGTTCTTAACCTCACTTGAAGAAGGAGCTAGTTTATATAGCTCAACTCTAAACTAAAAACTAGGAGAACAACCAATCACATGAGTATGATAGGTGTCCTTTACATAGAAGCTAGGTGTCCTTATCCTAACAAGCTAGAATAAACTAATTTCTTAAAAACATTTAATCTAGAAAATACTTAGACTATAGAACTTTAGGATTATGAGACTAACAATATAGGATAATTTTTTTTGTGGTAGTGTGCCTCAATGAGTATTTGCGGACATCACAGAATGGTAGCAAAGATTTTGGTTCAACACTCGAATTGTATGGGATGAATATTAGTGCAGATTTAACAAATCCACTGTTGCAGAGCATTAATCTTTGTCGAATTTGGGAAAAATGGTGAAATTCAGAGTGAAAATTCCCAAATTATGGGTGAAGCATGCATCTTATTTGCCAATTGGATTCCAAATTGACAATTGCAGGGTAAATTTTGACAATGGAAAGCTAATTCCATAGCTCCCATGGTGGATAGAAAATAAATAATATTTTCAGCTGAAACATGAAATTTTGGAAAATCGTGAATTTTTGGAAAATTGGAAAAAATTTCGTACTTGGTGAAATGGAGGCCACATGTCAGGTGACATGGCGGTGGTGACATGTATTGCCATAGTGGCATGCCATGTTGCAGAGATTGGGGTTTTTTAGTGCATGTATTTTGAAAAATATTCTAAGTCCCAAAGCCTCGCGGAATGCGAAATGTGGGATAGATGTCATGTAGAAGTGAGAGTTCTATTCCTCTACATGGGTATTCCTTCATATGGATGACTGGTAAATCAACTAAGTCCTAAAGCCTTGTAGAATACAAAATGCGGGATAAATGTCATGTAAAAGAGAGAGTCCTATTCCTTCTCATGGATGATTGGAAAATTGACTAAGTCCCAAATCCTTACGGAATGTGAAATACGAGATAGATGTCAAGTAGAAGCGAGAGTCTTATTCCTCTGCATCGATGATTGGAAAATTGGATAAGTCACAAAGGTTCGTGGAATATGGAATGAGGGATGGATGTCATGCGGAAGTGGGTGTCCTATTTCTCTGCATGGATGATTGGAGAATCAGCTAAGTCCCAAAAGGTGTGGAATGTAGAATGAAGAGTGAGGAAGAACATGCAGGTGCACTAATCCTCTACATGGGTATACCTCCGTATAGGTATAAAAGGAGAAGAAATAAATAAAGAAAGAAAGAAAGAAAGAAATAAGAGAAAAGGGAAAGGAGAAGAAAGAAATAAATAAATAAAGAAGAGGAAGGAAGAGAAGAAGAGAAAGGAAAGGAGAACGACAAACAATTTACAAAAAAAAAGGTTTTGAACATGTTTTCACAATAACAGGAACAAAAAAACTCAAAATTGGATGAAATTTAAGGGGTATTTCTTCAATGACGAGGGCTACAAGAATTCCAATAAGGGTCACTGACTAATTCTTCTTCCATTTTCTGAAAAACACAAAATAGTGGTTTTTAAAGATCTAGGTCATTCTCAGTAACCAAAACCCAGATTATGGTAAAATTTTTACAAGGAGTCCAAAAAGCAAGCATGAATATACCCATTTAGGATTTTGGAAAAAATCAAAAGGAGTTGGTAGAGATATTCCCAAATAGGGAAAAATCCATTATTCTCGGGCACTTTTTAGATATTTGTGAAATATTCGGAGGAAAAGGGGCCCCAGATCACAAATTTGGCCCCATGTCACAAATTATGGAAAAAATTATGTAGTCAACATTTTATCTACACATCAATATGAATGTAAAACTTTATCTTGAGGAATTTTTTCCTAGTGTTTCTCCATTTGGGAGATAGCCAGTTTTGGCCAAAAAATTCTAAAAATTCAAATCTGAAGAAAATGTAAAAGTGAAAAGTTGTCAATTCCATATTTATACAGAATTTGACTAGAGCATCGGATTCCAACCAAAAATTGATGTGTGTTCTCAATCATAAATCCTATCTTCACCCAATATTTTTTTTTTTCGATTCTTGATAAATTTCCTTCTATAGGTGTATGAATTTGGCCTCTGAGATTAATTGTACCTATGAAAGAGGTGCAAAAAGGGGCAAAGTTGTGATTTCAGATGGTTATATCTCTTAGCCCATAACTTAGAATGAGACATGAATATAGTCTTTGGAAATATGACGAAGAAAAAAATATTTCTAAAGGATCATAATTTATATTAGTGTATTTTTTTCTCCATAAAAACAAATGAATGATGACCTGCAACCTAATTAATGAAATAGTTTACAATATGCATAATTCTAAGAGTAATTGTTGCATGCACATTTTTGCAGAATTAGAGGTACAGGTAGAACATATCTAGTTACTATATGAGGACCAAAGATATGGAGGATTCCCATGGATCTTACAACCATAAGGATGAAATCACATGTTTACATATTAGCTTGGGAATTGCAGAGACTGAGTCCAATGGACATATAATCAATGTAGATATTGTGGAGATGGTTGAGACTATGAGAAGCTTGAAGAAAGAAGTGAATAACTACATAGTAGACAATGAAAGGATGATAAGAGCTTTGGAAAAGTTTCTACAAAGTCTGAATATGTTGCAAATGAAAGTCAATAAATATTTTGGCACAAAACAAGTAGTCAATGCTAAGCAAGTGGAAGCATCTGGATCTCATGATAGGAGGGATGACAACAAGGGATATAGGTAATCGAGGAGTATTAGTAGAAATCATTGTTCACCAGGACACTCGACTGAAAGAGCATATGCATGTTCAGTTTAGACAACATCCCAAGTGTGTCCCCTGTCAAAAAACTCAAAAGGAGGTTCGAGGTAGATGATTTGTAAGGAGAGATTAGGAAGATTAATCCTCCTACTTTTGATGGTGATCATAAGAAAGATGAAGATGCATAAGAATGGTTGTTGGGAATGATGAAATCAAATGCAGAAGCCATGATTTCAACCTACATATTCAAGGAAAAGCATCAATGTGGTGGGATCAACTTAAGTATATTAAACACATTGATGAGAAGAGGATCTCATGGAGGGAGTTCAAAAAGTATTTTTAGAAGAAATACTTTTCAGAACATTATCATGACAAGAAGATAAAATATTTCTTTGAACTCAAGCTTGGAAACATGATAATGGATGGGTATGAGAGGAGGTTCTTTGAATTGTTGAGGTATGTTGGATTCATAAGGGATGCAAAGGTTAAAATCCAAATATTTCAGAGTGGTGTACCTTCTTTCTACAGTGATAAAATTTAGTTTAATGAGCACAAGATATTGGAAGAAGCAATAAGAAAAACAAAGTCTCTTTATGATAAAAACAAGGGAAGACCAACTTTTCAAAAGGTTTGGATGACAAAAATAAAGGAAATATGGATCAAAGAAAGAAATGATTCAATCCACCTTTCTTCAAGAACAATTCACAGTCATGTAGGCAAGGGAAGCAAGCAAAAAATGAACCCACTATGATAGATTCCTTGGGGAAAAGGTCAATACAAAAACCTATAAAGTGTTGGGGATGTGAGGGAGACCGCATGTTTAAGGATTTTCCTCATAAATGAGATAGGATGAGGACTATGCATAAGCTTCAAGAATCTGATATAGTGGAAGACATGGGTAGGAGTGTTCCAAGGATTTATGCAACCTTGGGAAATAAACAAGTAGACTATCAATCCCACATGATTGAGGAGAAAGGTAAGATTGATAACCAGACCATAGCTATTTATATTGATTCTTAAGCTAGTCATATCTATCTAGATCTTAATGTGGTTGACAGATTTAAATTGAAGAGATGTACGCATGAAAAATCTTGGCTAGTTCAACTAGCCACTAGAACCAACATAAGAATCAATGAGTTTGTTAAAGATTTCCCAATGGACATGAAAGGAGTTAGCACTAAGTATGATTTAAAAATCATACCACTTGGATCATATGACTACTTAATTGGCATGGATTCATTGGAAAAACTGCATCATGTTGTCCTAGATTTTTACGAAAAGGATTTCACATGTCTTGATGAGGAAGGAAATTCAAGGACAATTCAAGGTATTCCAAGGCCTATATATGTTAGATGAATTTAAACATTGCAACTGAAAACAAGTTTTAGAACAGAGTGTCAGATATATGCAGCCCATATGGAAGAGCTCCCAAGGATTGTTGGACCTAGTATTATGGGGTTGGAATTGATGACAAAGAGGACCAATATGTTCAATGTTGGGCATGGAGTTGGTATTCGAATTGATACAAAAATACTTAAGTAGATGTCAATAAGTATAGTATAAAAGTATCAGTAAGAAAAGTCTCTACCAATCAAGCCTTAAGTCGAGTCAGAAACAATTGTCTCGACTAGTCAAACCCTGAGTCAAGTCGAAACAATTAAATGGGTCAAGATGACTATCTAAATGAAAGGAGAAAAGATCAAAGTTGATTGTTTTAATAAAATGCAGTAGATATCAAGAAGTATGGTATAAACATCTCAGCAAGAAGTTGAAGTTGAAGAAGTTTAAAAAGTCGAAAGTCGAAAGTCAAAGTTAAAGAAATCGAGGGTCGAAATCGAAGAAGTGGAAGGTCGAAGTTAGATACGTAGAATAAGTCGAAGGTCAAAGTTGGATAAGTAGAATAAGTCGAAATCGAAGAAGTTGAATATAGAAGCCAAATTCAAAGTTGAAACTGAAGCAAGCCAGGACGACCAAAGTCGAATTACTCAAATCGGTTTTATTCTAAGTCGAGTCGGTCCAAGAAAGAAGTAACCTAAAGGTCAAAGTTGAAGAAAACTTAAATTGGGAAATACAAGTCGGGTCAAGGCTGAAGCAAGTTGGGTGGACCAGAATCGAAATACACAAGTCAAAATTTCTTGTAGTTCAGTCAACCAAAAAGATATTTGTCAGTTGAATGAGGAAGCAAATACGAAAAAGGGTGAATACCAAGTCAAATCTTTAGTGACTAGAAATTGAGAGGGAACTGATTTTAATATCCACCATCAAGTAAAAAATTTACAAGTTGAGTTTAAATAGTCAACAACAAAGGAGATATGTGGAGGTCGATTTAGACATTCATGAAAAGGTAAAATGTACTAAAGTCGATCTAGCATCCGACGACGAAAGGAAAATATGGGAAAGTTGCTTTCAAAGAAGCATCTGTATCGGCTACCACACACATGTTTCGGGGAAAATTTTCACGTGTCGGCTAATTGTGCATGTTTTGAACAAAACCCATGTCGTAGAATTGTAAATTTCATTTCCAACACTCCTTAATATTCGTATGAAATCAATGTCTAATTTTGTGTACGAAAATCAATTAATGAAATCACCATCCGTGTTAATTAAATGAAGGGGTGCAATGTTTCATTACTAAAAGACACAATGGTTCAACTTTATACCTTTTGGAAAGTATATAAGAAGAAAAACAAGGTTAAAGGAAAGTGTCTATGTGGTCTGCATCAGAAGATCAGAAACAAGTACAAAGTGCAAGTAAGAAAGTCGAAGATACTTATGAAGTGAGGGTGGAATGGTGGAAAAAGGAAGGAATAATATCCTTTACTAATTAAAGTTTGAATATAGGAAGTTGATGCTTCCTAGGGTTGGTGCCCTAAACAAGGGAGTTGGTGCTTCCTAGGGTTGGTGCCCTAAAACAAGGGAGTTGGTGCTTCCTAGGGTTGAAGCCTTGAACAAGGATATTGGTGTCTCCCAATCATTATTGTAACTTGTATTAATGTATTTATTTTATATTCAAGTTTATTGTTGTTGATCAATTGTTGTTAATGAGTTAAAATTATTGAAAGTTTAAATAATTAACCAATACTGATTCACTCCCCCTCTCAGTATTGACCAAGTTTCCAATAAGGATGAAGTGCCAAATCTTGAAGAATATTCATTCTTAAAGGAATATGAAGATTTGTTTGAGGAATTTCTAGGATTTCCATCAACACGATACATTGAATTTTCTATTGATTTTATTCCTGGAGCCGCCATAGTGTCCAAGGCTCCCTATTGAATAAGCACACCAGAGATGAAAGAGTTGTAGATGCATCTAGAAGAGTTGTTGAAGAAGGGGTACATATTATCAAGTTCTTTTGGTGCCCCAGTTCTTTTTGTGAAGAAAAAAGATGGAACTATGAGGTTATGTATTGACTTCAAAAAACTAAATAAGGTTACAGTAAATAACAAGTATCCTTTGTTAATGATTGATGATCTCTTTGATTAGTTGAAGGGAGAAATGATATTTTCTAAGATTGACTTGAGATCAAGTTATCATCAAGTAAGAATTTGAGAAGAAGATACTAGCAAGACAACCTTTTGGACATGGTATGGTCATTATGAATTCGTAGTGGTGCCATTGGGGTTGACAAATTCAATAGATATTTTTATGTTTTTAATGAATGGAGTGTTTAGAGATTACCTGGAACAATTTGTAATTGTCTTCTTGGATGACATTGTTATCTATTCCAAGAGAGAGGAAGAGCATGATCAACATTTGAGAATGGTTCTACAAGTATTGAGAGAACACCAATTGTATGTCAAGCTGAGCAAGTCCACTTTTTATTAAAAGCAAATCCATTATTGGGGCCACATTTTCTCAGAAGATGGCATAGTAGTGGATCCCGAAAATATTGAAGCAATTAGAAGTTGGACAACACCAAAGAATATTTCATAAGTTAAATCATTGATGGGTCTAGATGGTTACTACATGAGATTCATTGCAAGTTTCTCCAATATTGCACACCCGATCACTTATTTGTAAAGGAAAGGAATACAATTTGAATGGACTACCAAGTGTGAAGAGATGTTCCAACACTTGAAATATTTATCAACCAATGCACCTATTTTAAAGGTTGTATATCCAAATGAGGATTTTTTTGTGTGCACAGATGCATGTAAGGAAGGGCTTGGTGGAGTCCTTACAAAAAATGGGCATGTCATAGGTTACGAGTCAAGGAAACTTAAGGAGCATGAAATAAATTATGCTACCCACGACTTGGAATTGGCAGCAATAATTCATGCCTTAAAAATGTGGAGGAATCATTTCTCGGGAAGAAAAAATGAGCTGAGAATAGACCATAGTGGTATGAAATATTTGTTTGGACAACCAATGAATGTCATAAAAACTAGATGTTTGAAATTTCTCAACGAATATGACTTTGAAATCAAGCATATTAAAGGGAAAGAGAATAAAGTGGTTGATGCACTCAACATAAGGGTGCATGAAATTCATTCTACAACCAAACGCATGTACAATTCATATTTAAGAGACGAAATTTTAGAAGTTGTGACAACAGACGCATTATGTACAAATTTAAGAAAACTTACAATAAACTAATGTACATTAGAAATATAAGGATCACAAAATGAAAGAGGATGGAATTCTCTTGTACAAGAACAAATTTTATGTTTCTAATTCTCAAGAATTGAGAAATTTAATTTTAAAAGAAATGCACAATGTTTCATATGTCGAATATCTAGGATATCATAAAATAATTGCAGTTATAAGAGACCGATATTATTGCCCTAGAATGAAAAAAAGACATGGTTGATTGTATAGCTAGATGCATGGAATTTCAAAAGGTAAAGGTTGAACACAGACATCCAACAAAATTGCTACAACCATTACCCATTCCTGAGTGGAAATGGGATATTTTTACCATAGATTTCATTACCAATTTTTCTAGAAAAAGGAAACATGAATCCATCATGGTAGTGGCATATAAGCTTATAAAGGCTGCATAGTTTATACCAGTCAACATGACACATAAGGAAACCAATATTGTAGAAATTTATATGAAGGAAATTACTAGGCTACACGATGTGCCTAAGGCAATCATATCTAATAGAGATACCAAGTTCACTTCCAATTTTTGGAAAGGGTGTTTAAAGGATTTGGAATGAATCTGAATTTAAGCACAATTTATCATCCAAAATCAGATGGGAAGACAAATAGGGTCAACAAAATAATTGAATATATGATAAGAATGTATGTAATGAATCAACATTCTAAGTGGGAATACTACTTTCATTTGGTTGATTTTTCTTATAATAATGGGTAACAAGCGTCATTGAATATGAGCCCATTTGAAGCCTTATATGAAAGAAAATGCAACACAGACTAGTGAGCTAGCATAACTAAGCAGAGAGAGACATTATTGAGCCATAATTGCTAAGAGAAATGGAAGAGCAAATGGTAAAAATTAAGTAGAATTTAAAGAATGCACATGGTAGACATAAAATATATGCAAACAAGGGAAGATCACATAGGGAATTTAATGTGGGCGAGCATATGTTTATGAAAGTGAAGGAAAAAAACAACTTACTAAAATTGGGAAGTTTCACAAAGTTGGCAACAAGATATTGTAGGCCATTTGAATTTCTAGAGAGGATAGGAACAATTGCATACATGATTTCATTTTTTGCATCCATGAGAGTTCATAATGTGTTTTATGTGTCTTTATCAAATAAATATGTGGTTGATCCTAACCATGTGATTGATTGGACTGTGATCCAGGTGGAGCACAAAGCAGACTTTCGGGTGGAGTCGGTGCACATACTAGACCGGAAATTCAAAGTTCTCAGTAATTGATCCATTGGCCAAGTAAATGTTCAATGGACCTACTATGGTCCTGAAGGTGCCACATGGGAGCATGAAGAGGCCACGTAGGAAGAGTACCCACAATGTTTTGTAGTTTTTTTAGGATCACTGAATGTACATTTATACATATGTGTACAAAGACTCCATTTTGGTGTAGGTGGAGTTCCTAGGGCCATAACTTTAAGACTTCATGTCCAACCTATGGTGGAGACCTGTAAGGGAAGTGGGACAACCTGAGGGTCTATGGTGCATTTTTTTCCTTTTCCATCTGAGCATGAATGTGGAGTATATGAAAATTATAAGGAACATGACCCCACTAAAATTAGCATCATTAAGGAAAAGGTTCGTGAGCTTAAAAATGAAGAGAACACAAACTTTGAACAATCACATGGTTTCAGTTTTGATAGAGAAACGGTCTCTAAATCATGTAATTTAAATGAGTTCATTTTATCTAACTCAAGGAGAGGCCCTTTATTCATGTTATTTAATGATGATCATCATTATGATATGGACAAGGAAAATTGCAGAGAGACAAATCACTATATAAATTTACAATGCTTTGATAATGAAGGTTCAGCTGTTTAGTTTTCCATTAGTGATTTAAACCATATGTGATACCCAACATGTGCTTCAGACTCTGTAGAAAATTCAAATGAATATGAGTGTGATATTGGTTTTTTAATTTTTCAATTATTATATCCTTACTATCCCTAAATATCAGTTGGATGATGAGTATGCACATGGATATTCTTTGGCTATTTTATTACCCTATAAAGAGAAATAAAAGAGATCATGCATTTATATATCAATCCAAAGTTCAAGAGAAACTTGCAAGATGTCGTGCATTGTATGTGCGGGCTCCGGGCTCTCTATTTACAACTAGTTTTCTATATGATTCTACAAAAAGTAAATTACATTGTTATCTAGGAAATGAAATGACATTACGATAAATCAAACACACCACACTTGTGGAAAAGTAAAAACACCACACTTGCAGAAAAGTAAACACACTTGAATTAACATTAATGATTGTGGTAGTACAAGTAGTCCTTGGCTCCATGAGGTAATGCATAATGCTACCATGCTCTTTTTGACTATTGCTATTATCATTTATCATTTATCTACACTTTGATTTGATCATGAGTTAACAACTAAATGTAAAAGATAACTTATAAAAGAGGTTAAGCTACAAGAATTAAACCTACGGAAATAACCTACAGATCCACGGCTCATGCTCTCTAGAGTGGCCCCCCTCTAGAAAGCCAGATGCTAGGATCCACTACAACAAATTTAAATGTTTAAATTAGAATATATAAACTCACAATGACCATTCTAGAAGTTGTAAAACATAGTTTTAATGGCTCTGTATATTTATTCTCAAAATCCCTAATCTTCTACATTGTATCCATTCTCTCCATTCTATACATATACATCCAATACGAGAGAAAATCTCTCTCTCTCTCTCTCACACACACACACATATAGTTGTAGAGTGGAATGTTTTCAAAACAGTTTGTAATAAAACATATTTACAAAAGGACCTAAGTCTATGGCCAAATAACCAACTGTGCATTGAAGGTGTGTTGCATTTTTAGAGGGAACTCCCAGCCTAAGATACTAGAGTGCCAACAACCCACAAATTGCAAGGTATGGATTCATGGCCATGGATAAATGTGCTAAAAAATGCTCCTAGATTCACTCCCCTACTCATGCTCTAGATTCACTTCAGTTGATAAATTCGACTCATTCCTTGCCCCCATCGATCCTTTGGAGAATTATCATGATTGAACCTTCTATGATTGATGTATAGTAGCTTTAAATCGATTTGTAGCCTAAGGTCTATTGATCATGCTTAGATAGTATCGTTAGAAACTTTGTTTTATTGGAACTAAAACCCTTATTCTACTCTAATATTTATGATATAAACAAGAAAATTTTGAAGATGTAATCGATATTTACCTTTTTGGAAATGATAGCTAGGATAGGTGGAAATTAGTATTTATGAGGATCATAGGTAGCTTTATTTAGACTAAATATCATCAAAAGTGTTAAATAGATAGGTAAAAATGATATCATTTCACAGTCTTATCATTCCCCTTTTCCTAGATTTTTTCATGACCTTGTGCACTATCTTGTTCCTCATCTGGTGAATTATCAGGTACATCCATTAATTATTCAACAAATTCTTTTATGGATTTATCCTTGTTGGCACAGGGGCAGACCCAGGGTTCAATGTTACAACAACGCACCAACAAAGCCCTAACTACCAGCCCTTTCGGCAACACCTGCGAAGCAGATGAAGTCTCACCCAAGGTAGAGGCAGGGGTGGTTGCAAGACTCAGGTGTTTGCAACCTTAGCTGGGACACAGATATGTGATTGTACTACTTAATAAAGCACTTAGCACTGTCATTTCCTCAATATATAATAATTAATCACTTCCCTAATAAAACAGGGCTTCACAGCATTCACACTGTTATAACGTACTTAAACACTTAGCATCAATAGACAGGTCAGATCTAGAAGATCAAGCACTAGGCACATTCATATGGATCAGATATAATATTCTCACATATCATTAGCACTAAGCATAAGAAGAACTATCTAACCATCTTGAAGCACTTAGAAAAAAAAGACATAAACACATTAAGACAAGCACAAAGAAAGACAACACAACGTTTACATGGTTCACCCCCACCCTGGGGCTATGTCCACCAAATCTTCTTCTTTATTGTCTTCAGTCAATAAGTTACAAGCACAAAGCCATCAAAACCCTTACTCCACACAGGACAGAAGATCTGCGCAGCTCGCTAGATCCTTCTTCCTTGTGTTACAACACAAAGCCTTCTATAGTATCGCACAAGGACTTGCACTCAGCTCTGCAAGTCTTACACATAATGCATAAATCCCTTATAATCCACACTAGCACTTAGCCTTTAGCACTTATCTTACTGGCCTACTAGTTCTCTTTCTATATTGCCTAGCCTTCTATTTACACTTTACAAAATAGGCCTAAACATGGGTAAAACCCATGGGCCGACATCCCAATCCCGTTACATTATCCCAAAAACACAAAAGGACCCAAAAGTCGGTCGAGGTCCCTTGATATCCACTTCTTCTTGCGCTCCTCCTTCAACAGGCTGTCAAAGTCCCAACATAGGCCAATATGACCAAGAATCTCCCAAAACTTGGTCAAGGGCCAATAGGCCCCCAACACTTAGCTATGACTCATCCCGAGTCACTCTGATCTGACCAGTTCTACTTCGAAAGCCTCGATCTTGGCTTGAGATGCTTCGACCTGCTGCTGTGCTACAACCTCTTGCTCAGTGAATTCCTGGATCATTGTGCCATTCACGGGCCCTTCTAGGCGTTGTTTTGTTGCAATGACAACCTATTCTAGCTCTGCTCCTCGACTTTCAACCTCTGTGAATAACTGGAATGCCTTATCTTGTACTAGTTAAAGCCGTTGAGTAAATTCCATCACTCTGTTTTGAATCATATGGATTTTTTGTTGGGTAGTGTGTTGCTCCTGAGACCTCTTCATTCTGTCTACAACTGACAGAGCTTTCAGTTGTGCCTGTAATGTGTCTACATGTTGTTTTCCTTCCTTGAGCTACGACTCCAATGCCTATAAATCTGGGTTCTCAGTGAGGTTCTCATATGTCTGGGCGCTCCGGTTACTCAACTGCTTTCACTCCAAGGCAAGAGCTTGTAATCTTTCAACTGCGCTGCAGGCAGTTGCTTCCCTTAGGTCTCTTACATATTGAGGGGTCTCGGGCACAGTGCAGAGCTCAAAGTCTGCTATGCGTTGTTGGAGCTGTTGGATTACCTCTTCAAGTTGTGCCACCTGCTGTGGAACTTGTTCTTTGCCCTTTACTTCGACAACTGTCACAGAGCTAAGTGCTATGTGAGCCATTTCCTTTACTTCGATTTGTTCAACGAGAAATTGTTCATTTCTTTGTTGCAAATGTGCTTTTTGTTCATCCCACTTCGCTTGCAGAGCAATATTTTCCCATTCTGCAGCACTGCGTTGCTCCTCAAGGTCTTTCTATACTTGCGCTAAATCCTGGGTGGCTTTTATTGTCTCTTCTTGAGCTCGTCGAAGGTGAGCTTCAACCGTATTAGTGATGCGGTGTAGTTGAGTTGGGTCATCACCTAGTTCTGTTGTTCCTACTGAAAAAGGCGTAGTAGAAACTGCGCGGCTGGACTGTAATGCCTGCTGCATCCCTTGGAGTTCAACCTTGATCCGACTGTATATCTCTTCCTGTTGAGCTTCTTTCTTTTCTTCTATCTCCAGCGAAGCATCGTTCAGTGCTGCGATGATGAAGTCGAAGTCGTCCGATGTGAGGGTGGTCTACATTTTAGTCATAGATGCTTTTGATTTCTTCCTAGAAGAAGGTTTCAGAGGGGAAACCTTCCTTTTCTTCGAGGGGTCCTCCTCATCTCTAGGCGATGTAACCTCACCTTTATTTTGTTCAACTTCTGCCATCTGTCTCTCTGCCATATCCTCCTTTCTCTGTTGATATGGAAGCGGTCTTCACGGATGCGCTATCTAAATCATGGACCTCTTCGGTCTTATTTATCTTGCTAGGTCCAGGTGTATCATGCACTATTCTAGACTATCTAAGTCGGACATCTCTGCAGGGTCTGTTGGAGTGAGGAGGTCCACCAACCAGTCTTTGGTGATCTCCTCCAAGTCCTCCTCCGTCAGCTTGTAGTAAGACTACAACTATTCCTTGTGTTCGTCAAATCGCGCTGTGATATATATGAAATGGAGGTCCGCACTGAACTTCATTGAAGTTCTGAAATGATGGAGAGTGTTCGGGGTTATACGCAGCTCAGACTGGATGGTTGTCTTCAACTGGTTGTAATATGTGTGGAACACAGCATTCAACTGCCATTGCTTGTTCATGTCACTAGAGTACCATAGCGTATTGAACTTCGCAGCCAGAGGTTCAAAGGGATCGATGTTCGGGAAGGTCGCACCTTCCGACATCTCCCATGTGATGAAAGTAATTAGTATAAGAATCCAGTTGAAGTGGAATTCGTATCCCTGATCTTGCGCTTCCTTGCAGTCCAGTTCCAACTGGTTCACGAGGTACTTCGCCCAATTCATTTGTAGGCCCTCTGCGCACTTCCCTGTGAGGTCAACTACAAATACAGTCACTTGGGTGGGTCGGTTCTTGCGAACTAAATTTCCTACGATCAATTGGCAGGCAAGGTGCACTGCGCTACTCTGGATAGCATCTACCTTATAACCTCATGTTCCCTTCTCAACATCTCCATAGGTGTCTTTAATCTTCTGCACAAGAGTGCGATCCATGGATTTTCCAGGGTAGAAATCTCATGGGTCAGGGCCTTGCATGGTTAGCCCTGTGATCTGATTGATCAACGTCGGATCCACTGTGATATGGCGGTTTATCCATAAGTATCTGCCATGGTAGCAGGACAATAGCAGTTTGATGCATGCGCTCACTTCTTGGTGCCTTCCGAAGTGAGGAATCTTCATGACATTGAGCAGTGTGGACTACGCGAGGTTCATGGTCCATGACTGGGGAATGATCTTTGAGTTATTTCCTTTGGTCCTGGTCAGATACTTATGTGGGGCGAGCATGTTATATACCTTCCTATCACCTAGGTTGAAGTCTCTAAACTTCAACGTTGCGATCTTATATTGGTTTGTGTGCACTGAACGTATCCCTTTCAAGAGGTACGTAGTGACCAAAGCGTACTCAAACTCTCTGGGCAGACTGTCTCGATTGATTGTGTCGCTCAGGGGTGGTAGATATGTAGGTAAAATACTCAGAATCAGCTTGGCTTTGCAAGATCGTCTATGTGCTTAGTTTGCTTTTCATCTACTGGTCGCGATGGTCCGGCTCAAGCAGTGGATGAAGATGTTTGCACGGCTCTTGTAGATGAAGCCTGGATTCCTTCAAACATCGACATGACTCTCTCAGTCATCAAGTCGAGGAGTGCTTTTGTTACTAATTATTCAACTGCGATGAGCTCATCGAACATCCGCGCTCGGGATTAATAATATCGGGTCAAGTTAGCTTAGATACTGCTATATAATAATCAGCAATGATCATTGTATACAATAGCAACTTAGTCTATGGGCTCAAAATTCTCAGTTATCAAAAGTGTTCTCGGTGCATGGCGCGATGAGATAAATAGGTAACTTGACAACGGTTCGCTTGCAACGGTTATGAGCCTCCATTAACTCTTGTTCGATCCATTATGGCACGATATAATGGTATGATGACGAACCTTTATTTCCTTTCTTCCTGTTTGGAGCATTTATCGAACGGTTATAATATCCCCAACGACTATATTGCTTCACCATGGCGGAGTGACATGTGTCATTGTTTTGATATCCCAACGAAGCTCCAATTCTGCAAATTTTTTATCTGTGAAGTTCCCTTTGGAACCTTTTGCAACTTAGCTCTCTTCTTACTTTGCTTTCTAGCCTTCTTTCCAGTGAGCTTCGTCTCGGTAGTTCATTTTCCATTCTGATTCTTATCTTATGTGGTCTTAGTTACTTTGCGTTGTTGATATTCTCTCCTAGGACTCAAGGGTAACACCTCTTCTTTATCCGAGATAGGTACTTCAGTCTCCAGTGAGTCTTCTAATGTTCTTGCAGCTTCGACATCTGGGTTTCTAGTGTTAAATAGCTTCGATATGTTCTCCTGTTCTTCGATCACGTGTGTGATCTGTCTGGTCATGAAATCTTTTAACTCATGTTTCTTATGCTCCAAGACTTCTTCTTCTTTCTTTTGTCTAGCTTGATCTCTGTCAATCCAAGGTTTTCCTATTAACATGGTAAACGGGGTGTGGTCTTCAACAAATTTAATAATCTCAAAATCTTCCTCCGTCGAAGTTCCATTGACATTCATAGGTATCTATGCGAGCCTTCCACACAGGTTTACCAGTTTTCCTTTGAATAACCATATTCCTCCTAATGAGGGAGTTATAGCAGGCCTCCCTATAGCTTCCCAAGTTCTCTCGGTCATGACATTCACCTGTGTTTCCTCATCTAGAACATAGTCAATGTCAAAGTCTCCTATTCTTGCTTCAATGCATTCTTTTCCTTTGAAGATCTCTGATAATATGACATGTCAATGGTTATTCAAGGTTTCTTTCATCTGTAGCAATGCTTGCTCGGATCCTTTCTGGTATTCTGTCATAATCTCAGTTTCTGGATCTGCCTTAGGGTTCTCTTGATTCAGATTCATTCTTTCAAGCTTAGCAATAATTCTAGGGCAATCCAATACTTCATGGTCTAGAGCCTTACAACAGAGGCAACTAGGTCTTCCACTAGGGAATTCCTTAGCCAGATGTCCCAGTCTTCTGCAACTGTAATATAGGGTTAATTCTCTCTTTCTTTTAAATGATCTCCAGCCTCTTCTATACTACGCACTAGGATCATGGTAGCTAACTTGCAACAAATTCTTTATAGGATCCTACATCCAGTCATTAGTCCAAACATTCTTTCTATGCATAGGTATAACATATCATTCACTATTCTTATCAGATCTACTCATATCAAATCTTCTTTCATCTATTAATGCCCTAGTTTGCGAACTAGGACAGATTCTATTAAACATACCTAGATCCATACTCTAGAAACACAAATTTCCACTTATCTTACTTCTACAGAGCACAAAGATTCTAGATCTAAAACTTTTAACTATTCTTACCTTTATCATAGCACAGAGCTTACAGATCTTACCTCTTTTTAATCAAGAATTCCCACTTTTAACTTTCTTAGGGCACAAAGCTTCCAGATCTTACCTCTTTTCTTCATATCTGATCTCCTTTCTTCAGATCAGGCTTCTTTATTTAGCACAAATCTTTATAAATCAAGTAGAATACTACGCGCTAGGGCATAGATCTATGCATAAATCTTCCACAATTTCAGGATGAATCTTTGCACAAAGCTTCTTCTTTCTCAGTTCCCAACAATCACGGTTTCAGGTCCCAACAACGAAACCATTTGTTGGCACAGGGGCAGACCCAGGGTTCAACTCTACAACATCGCACCAACAAAGCCCTAACTACCGACCCTTTCGGAAACACCTGCGAAGCATATGAAGTCTCACCCGAGGTAGAGGCAGGGGTAGTTGCAAGACTCAGGGGTTTGCAACCTTAGCTGGGACACAGATCTGTGATTGTACTACTTAATAAATCACTTAGCACCATCAGTTCCTCAATATATAATCATTAATCACTTCGCTGATAAAATAGGGCTTCACAACATTCACACTGTTATAATGTACTTAAGCACTTAGCATCAATAGACAGGTCAAATCTAGCAGATCAAGCACTAAGCACATTCATATGGATCAGATCTAATATTCTCACATATCATTAGCACTAAGCATAAGCATATCTATCTAACCATCTTGAAGCACTTAGTAAAAGTAGACATAAACACATTAAGACAAGCACAAAGCAAGACAACACAATGTTTATGTGGTTCAGCCCCACCCTAGGGCTACGTCCACCAACTCTTCTTCTTTATTGTCTTCAGTCAATCAGTTACAAGCATAAAGCCATCAAAACCCTTACTCCGCACAGGACAAAAGATTTGTGCAGCTCGCTAGATCCTTCTTCTTTGCTTTACAGCACAAAACCTTCTGCATTCTCGCACAAGGACTTGCACTCAGCTCTGCAAGTCTTACACATAATGCACAAAGCCCTTACAATCCACACTAGCACTTAGCCTTTAGCACTTATCTTACCGGCCTACTATTTCTCTTTCTATATTACCTAGCCTTCCATTTATACTTTACAAAATAGGCCTAAACATGGGTAAAACCCATGGGCCGGCATCCCAATCCCATTACATTATCCCAAAAACCCAAAAAGGACCCAAAAGTGGGCCAAGATCCCTTGATCTCTGCTTCATCTTGCGCTCCTCCTTCGACAGGCTGTCGAAGTCCCAACATAGGTCAATATGACCAAGAATCTCCCAAAACTTGGTCAAGGGCCAACAATCCTCGGGTCTTTCTATGGATTTATCTTCAAATGCTTCTATGGTTTTAACCTCGGGTACCTATGTAGATTCAACCTCAAGCTCTTATGAAGATTCTACTTCAAGTTATTCTTTAGAATCAAATAATGTGATCACCATATGATCCCTGGGAAGCTCATTTTGATACTTTTATGAAACCCTCGATTCAATTTTTCCAATGCTACAAGATTTCCCTAATCCTGTACTTCATCATTATGATGTTCTCATTTTAGAGCTTTTCTGTTTGGCTGAGAGGGTTTGTTTATAAATGATAAAACACTCCCATGGGTTTTTGTCTTATGTTATTTTGAAATCCTATCCAAGTAGTACCCAATCTCTCCATTTCTACCCTGAACAACATGGTTATGAACCCAGTATGACATACTCTTGTGGGTTGGGCATGTCTTTGGTAGGATTTTTCCATTTTAATTAAATCTCTTAAAATAAAATATGGCAAATTCATCAAATGTTGATTCTTAAGATGCAACAAGATTCTTATATGGTAATGAAAAACAACACTAAATCGACCTTCACCTAGACATTTTCAATTATAACCTTTTAATCTATTGTTGGTATCTCTTTGATATTCTTGGAGTTGATTATGGATGACACGAATCTAGAAGCTCTATTGAATTATTTTAAGGGAAAAATATTTGAACCTTTGACCAAGCTACTACAGGTCTGGTGCATAGCTGATTTATACAATTTATGATTTTGGTCTTGGATATTTTTGGTGGGTATGTAGGTTACCATCTAATGTATCTCTCTGCCAAAAATCTTGGATACCCTTTTCCTAGATTTTGAGATACAATCAAATCAACATCAAGACCTGTTTTGAATAATAATGTGCTTTGAATACTCCATTAATTTCTCCTCATTTTGATTATGTTGGTAAATGCATTAATGGAAAATGGTGATGGAAAGCTAAGGTGCCATCATTGTGTTTGCTTGTACAAATAACCTTTGTTGAATTAGATTGATCCTTTGTTTCATTAATCCCATCTTCACAAGTTTTGTTAATGCACACTTTCACAAAGAATACTCTAATTTGATGCACACTAGTTATATTATTCATGCCTTATGATGAAATGGTAATCAGGATTCTCATTCATTGTTGACATCTACCTGATTTTTTTAATGATTACAGTCTACATACATATGATATCATGACTATAGTTGTTACAAGATTTTTCATTGTCACAACAAATAATGGATATGTATGTGAGATTTTGAACTATGATCCTTTTCAAATTGATATCTTATTTGATGATTAACTTAGCCATAAGGTAATTAAGCCTTTAATTCTCCTCATATGGAAATGGAAAAAGGAAATAGGATAAGCAAGTGTAGGAAAATGAAAACTTTCGACAGAGAACTAGATTTTTAGGGGCACATATGGACAAGTTTTAATATGGATTGTTCAATCATAAGGTAATTTTAGGATTGTTGATACTTGTCATATGGAAAGAAAAAGGAATATAGAGAGAAACAAGGTTTAGGGACTGAAACTTTGTTTCTAAGGTCGAATATAGACGAGTTTCAATCTTGAATGATCATTTCCTTTGGTAGCATAACCCAAATTTTCAATTATATCTTTCCAAAAATTGAGTATTGATGAATTTTTATATTGGACTTAAATGATATTCATATTGAGAATGGTAAGGAATAAGGATGAGAGTTTTTAAATGAAAACTTTTGGACAGGGGATAAGGTAGATGAAGAATATGGATGAGAGATGGGTTATTTTTTTAGGAAAAATACAAGATTAAATCGGATTGATTTTCAATTTTCAAGTTTATAAAATAAAATCAAAGATAGAAAGATAAGAGTTACCTCAATCTTCAATTGGAAACAAATCCTTAGCTCATTTGGATCTTTTCTACAAAAAGGCATGTAAAATAAGTGGTTGTCAGTTAATGCTCTATCAATGGCACTATTGATCCAATAATGGAATTAGGTAAACTTAAAAAAATAAAATTGAATCTTGGAACTTCTTGGATAGCCAAACATGAATAATCTTTGCAATATATGGGTGTCTATGAAACTTTTAGATTATTTTTTGCAAAGATTCTAAAAATCTGCAAAGAGATAATTCTACAAATGGAGCATTCAATCTTCTTTTTCATCTTGTAACCTGGCATTGTAAAAGTTTTTTCTAAACTGAGGTATTATACTGCTAATTGAGGTGATGGATCTCGAATCCTCTTCATACTTCTACATAGATAAACAACTTTCTCTGGTATCTGGATCCTTGATTTGCCATTTTCAATGCTAAAGAGTGTACTTCCATTGCTACTAGATACTTGCAATTGAATGCTACAAACAACCCATTTTCACAGTTGTTTGTTGTTAAAGTTCACCATAGGAATATTCATGAATATAATAGTTGAATATATCCATTAGAGCTCTGTGTTGTTTGGAATTGTTCCTCAAGCATACTAATAACATGATGTTGTGAGATCCAAGTGATCAAGTTGTTGGAATAAAATCTAATGTGTATTGAAAGTAATATCATCAACATGAAAAACATCCTTATCATTTAATCAGAGGGGTAATTATTCATCTATCTTCCCCATTCTCTCTAAAACCAAGACCTTTATTGACCTAGAATATTACCATTTTCGAGCTTGAAATCATTCTAAATAACTTGTAGACCCAAAAATGATCTTGGAGAAATATTAGTTAGTTGAAATAAGAGGCAAGTTTTTCATGATATCTTGATGTTGATGACTTTCCAGAGTATGAAATGCATATGCAAATCTTGAGAGAGGAGTTGTAAGAGAGATTTGAAGCAAAAAAAAAATTGTAATTGTCTTTTATTCATGTAGAAGAAGAAAAGTTGATTCTTTAGAAAATGAAACTATTAGGTGTAACAACATGAAAGTCTTGCAACTAAGCACAACATTCTTGAGCAATATTTCTTTTCTTTTCTATTATTTTTCCATTTTTTTTCCAAACCTTGTCCGCCAGTAAGCTGGTTTTCAAACAAGGTTTTTCCAACTGCGCCTAAAAGAGGTTTTCACAATTGGATTTTTTTTTTCTTTTGATCCAAGTGGTACTAGCTATGATCTGGTTTTATAATACCAAAAGGTCTAGTAGCACCTGAAATAGGTTTTCACTACTAGAATTATTTATTTGTTTGTTTGTTATTTTTTCAATGTAATAAGTAGGGTAGCTAGTAGCTCAGTGTTTTAAGTGGGACGAGTTACTTTATTGAGTGGGTTAGGGGTGAATGGAGCAGGACATTGTGGAGGAAAGAAGTAGGCCAAACTTGTGATCTCGTAGCAGTGGTTACATGAATGATGTTCTAATGAATATTTGAAAACTTTGTGTCTTCTATGTCAAACACATAAGAAAATGAAACTTTGTGAACTTCAACAAACAATTATCTACAAATAATAAAATGCATGGGCTACCATGGTGCTTTAAGTTTTCCTGAACTATTATTGTGAAACAATGATTTTAATTATGTGGCATTAGTCTTCAATGTCAAAGAAAGGGGAATTATAGTGGTTGCAATAATATTTGAGATGAGGAGTAAAACAATGCATGGTGTCATTAGGCATACCATGTTTTGTAGCAGTAGAGAACATCAAGTCTTCTTGAATAAGGCATATTTAATGTTGTTTGCCTCTTGACTTCTAGAGAAATTTGTCTTCACTTTATTTCCAAAGAAACTCTTCATTTTCCTTGTACTTCATCCATTTACAACTTTATGGAATGTTCGTGTGTTGTAGATCAGTAGCTTGAACACTTTCGTGGCAAGTTCTTAGGAACCTAGTCTTAAAACATGTTTTTTTCATGGACTCAACATTACATAAAAACATACATTTTTTCATGTCTTGGTGATATGCCTATTTCATGAGATTTTTTCCTTCAAAAATCATGTGTTCATGGATTGACCTCCATGATCCTTCTTTGACCTGTAAAAAAAACTTGCATTTTATCTGCAACACAAGGTGAGATTATGGAGAAAAATGTATATGAGGACTTTATTCCTCCAATTAAACATCAAAATGATTGTAATAATGTGTATAAAACATATCTCTTGAACGATTCACAAAAAAATTCCATTGTTACCTGATGAGTAGTGGTGGCTATCTAAGACTACATGTCAGTGTTTCAATGGTAAATTATTCATTCAATGTCTGGTTAGAGTGATTCCAAAGGAATATTAAAGTGGATTTATATAGATATATTCACTATAAATAGGTTTTTAAATGACTTTGAAACAATATATCAAACATGTTGAGAAAACAGGCTGCATGGTAGAGTTATTTGCAAATTCTTGCCTAGACCAACGATCACCATTTTTAACATAAGATCTATGTTCGATGATAGATTGACATGATTCCACTTGGAGATGAAACTCTATTCACGTAGTTATCTCCAATTGAAATTTTTTTTACAAATACTTTCATTTGTCATCTCAAAAACTACTAAGGAGTAGTCTAGGAGGTTGAGTTTACCAATGTTGTTTTTAGGATAGGAAGTCACTAAAATAAGCATAATGTTTTTTTTTTACATCAAAATGAGATGATTCAAAAAAATTTGGAAACTATATTCCAAGGAATATATCTATTATAAACATTTTTTTAAATGACTTCACATGACCCCTCAAACCATGACTTCCTCAACTCTATTTTTAATATGTTTTCTAATTCCACTTGCTACAAGAATCTAAAAACATGCTACTTCTCTTAAACTCTAACCATGGTATATGGTATTTTAGGTGAGGGTGTCTATTATAATGTAATGATTTTCTACACCAAATATCTCAAAAATCTATTTGATAGATCTTATGATTAGATCTTTGGAAGATTCATAACACATTAAGGAATTTGTGACAATTTTTACATTGTTGCATGTAACAAAAAGAAAGATCATATGTATGAATTCTTGACTTGTGCATATTATTGCAAGATGAAATGATCAACCTATGTTCTATAATGCCCAGGTATTGTATTGGTATGGTAATTATCAACTTCCAATTGGTATTTATAAAATGATATTTATTGTAGTACATATGACTTAAAAATTTAGGTCATGGGATTTTAAGGGTTGATAAGAGATATAGTGCTACAAGAAAAAGTAAAAATGGTTACCTCCCCTATTTCTAAGCTTGAGTGAGAGTGATTTCTTGCAATCTTAATCATTTCTTTGCTTCCACCTTCAAATCATTGACCTAAAATGATGCCCAATTTATTAATGTAGCATATAAAACTACATTGACTTGAAAAGACAAATATGATAAGGTATGTTTTTTATTTGTGTAATGGAATGGAGGCATGCAATAGAAGGAATGAAAAGAGTAAGGTAAAATGGGTGAACAAGAAAAGTTACAAATGGTAGGTTGTTGTAAGGAGGCATATGGTAGGCAAGAACTAAGGAATTAGTAAGAGTGTGAAAGAAGAGAAGTATTGTAAATATGTGATGAAAGAAAAAGTGAGTGAAATGAGAGATGAAAATAAAATAGGTGGAGAAATAAGAAGGAAAAGATAAAAAGTAAAATAAAATATAAGTTGGATGGAGAAGGAAAGAATGATTAGTAGAATGAAGAAAGAAAGGATTTAAAATTCAACAACCATAAGAAGGAATAAAAGACCCTTAAGAAACTTAAAATAATAATGTAACATGGAAAATTAAGTATATAGCATAAAGTGTCCATGTTCCTCTTGTATTTAGTGCACCATAGGATGGCTCTAGAAGATGAATAATAATTGAGCATCAAGGTGCATACATGGAGGCTTAACTATTATTGGTCCTTCAAAACATAATAGTGTAATGGTTGTCAACATAAGATATAAGATGAAATGAAGTGAGTTGTCATGGCATGAGTGAATAAGAGGAAATATATTGAGTGTGAGGCCAAAATGAGGGAAATTATGGAAATGATGGTAGTGATGATAACATATTGTGGTAGAATAGAATGAGAACCTGGCATAACCACCATGGAAACTCCAGAGATGCTACAAAGTGTCTCGTTCAATGGAAAAATAGTAACTCCATATTGTGAGAGAATGAGAAACTGAAATAACCACCATGGAAACTAAAAATATCCCATAGAGTGTCTCATAAAGTAGAGTAGTGAATTAGATTGGAATCCATAGTTTACCCATGAATCTACTCCTTTTACTGAATTTCCTACAAAAATGGTTGGTGTTTTGAGTGGTTCTTATTGCACCACGAAATGTTTCTCGTGGATTTGTAAGTCTATTCATGCAACTATATGACCTAATTTAAATGCATCACACTATTTATGAGACCCCACAAACAGGGTAGTCGACAATTCCTCTTTAATGACCCCCATATCACGTGTTTTTCCTGAAAACCAATGCAAACAAATACGTTATGTGCCTTTGACATCTCCCAAGCAATGGCGCCAAAAAGATGGGATATTTTATTACCCTATAAAGAGAAACAAAACAGAGTGTGCATTTATTTATCAATCCAGATTTCGAGAGAAACTTGCGAGATGTCGTGCATTGTATGGGCAAACTTCATGTTCTCTATTTACAACTAGTTGTCTTATATGCTTCTATGGAAAGTAAATTTCATTGTTATCTAGGAAATGAAATGACATTGCGGTAAATAAAACACACGACGCTTGCAAAAAAGTAAACACACTTGAATTAGCATAAATGATTGTGATAGTTCAAGTTGTCCTTCGCTCTGCGAGGTAATTCTTAATGCTACCATGCTCTATTTGACTATTGTTATTATCATTTATCACCATGAATAGGTCTACACTTTGCATTTGATCATGAATTAACAAGTAAATGTAAAAGAGAACATATAAAAGAGCTTAAGCTATAGGAATTAAAAATAACATGTAACCTACATAAATAACCTACAAATCCACAACTCCTACTCTCTAGAGTGGGCCCCCTCTAGAAAGCTAGATGTTGGGATCCGCTGTAACAAATTTAAATGTTTAAATTAGAATATATAAAATCACAGTGACCATTATAGAAACTGTTAAACAAAGTTTTAATGGTTTTGTATCTTTATCCTTGAAATCCCCAATATTATACATTCTCTCCATTCTCTCCATATATATATATATATATATATATATATATATATATATATATATATATATATATATATATAT
>ML776900.1:1625160-1640490 GCA_009831015.1 Picea engelmannii | reverse complement strand
TATATATATATATATATATATATATATATATATATATATATATATATATATATATATATATATATATATATATATATATATATATATATATATATATATATATATATATATATATATATATATCCGATACGAGAGAAAATATCATGTGTGTGTCTGTAGTTGTAGAGTGGAATTTGTTCAAAACAATTTTCAATAAAACATATTTACAAAAGACCCTAATTCTATGGACAAATAACCAACTTTGCAACTTTGCATTGAAGGTGTGCTACGTTTTTAGAGGGAACTCGCAGCCTAAGATACTAGAGCGACAACCCATGAATTGCAGGGTCTAGATTTGTGGCCATGGATAAATACACCCAAAATTGCTCCTTCGTTTTCTCCCCTGCCCATGCTCTATCCACCTATGCACTTCAACTGATAAATTCGACTTATTCCTTGCCCCCATAGATTCTTTGGAGAACTATCATGATTGAACCTTCTATGATTGATGTATAACAAATTTAATATTGATTTGCAACCAATGGTTTGTTGATCATGCTTAGAGATTGTTGTTAGCAACTTTATTTATATTGTAACTAAAACCCTTGTTCTACTCTAATATTTATGATATAAACAAGAAAATATTGAAAATGTGATCCATATTTACCCTTTTGTAGCTAGGATAGGTGGAAAGTGACATTTATGAGGGTCATAGGTAGCTTAATTTAGACGAAAGATCATCGAAAGTGTTAAATAGATAGGTAAAAATGGGATCATTTCATTGTCCCATAAGAAATATTTCCAAAATTTCCATCTTGACAAAAGATAAAAATGTTCTTTGTGGTGAGGGATTGGATTACTCTTTCTACAATTATGTATGGATAGAAAATTAACATCAAAGGATCCTTGAAGAAGATAATGTATATAACTTTGTTTTGGAATTGAAGAGAATCTAGTGGGACCATTCATTATGTACAATACTCAACTTGAAGACAATCATGATGATGGTCAACCTATTGACGAGAACAAAATTCAATTTCTTTGAAATTTTCAGCTAACTCCTTACCCTTGGAGAAAGGTACATAAAATAGGTATGATAGAACCCTTGATTTCCCTTCAACCTATGATTTTTTAATTGAATTGTTCCATGTTCATGAAAGAAGTGATAGGAGTAAGCCAATTGATGAAATATTTGGAAGTTATTTTTGTCATCAACATGTACCAACTCTAATGAGATCTTTGACAGCCCACAAGTTCCCCCCTGAATGGGAGACAAGTATCAAGTCAACATGCCATCATTTAAGTTGCAAATGGGTTGTGATCAACTGGGAATGAGTAAAAGTAAGGATTATAAGGATGATAGGGTTGAACATTTAAGATACTATTTGTGGAGGAATTAATTATTCCAGTAAAGAAAACATGTCATTTTTCACCTTTTGGAAATGCAACATTCTCAGATAATGAATTTCGTTAAAATGATTCTTCCCCAATTGATCCCATAAAGAGAAATTGTGGATTGTGTCAACTAGATTTATCTAAGCTGGAACATGATCAATGTACCAGTGAAATTAGTAACAATGGTCAACTCAAAGGGGACAATTTGTATATTACAAATTTGAAGTTAGAATCCTTAAGACTAGAGGATACCCCTACAAAATCTATTATGGAATCTAAGAATGTGCTTGATACATCTTCCTATTGTCATTGGAATCAAAGAAAAATGGGTAGGGTTGGTTGGAAGATGGTCAAGAAGATTAAAGTTGGGTTTTGGAACTTAAATGAGCATCACATGGATTCTAATTGCTAGGTTCAGCAACAAGTAATGCATAATATAGGGGAATATGCAAGATCAAAAGGTTTCATGATAGTGCATGGTATCCCAAATGCATATTGGATTCGATTTGAGGAAGGTTTATTCATACTTGGGATATATATCTTTAAAAAAATATTAAAGAAGGGAAAATAATTGTGGAAAAAAAGAAATGGGAGATATATTATCACACTATTACGACAAGTTCTTCAAGGAAAAGTCATATTGTAGAATGGAAGAATCTATAAATTCACGAAGTACTCTTGGAGAAGATGATGGGAAAAGAAATTATGAGGAATATTCAAAGTGTCTTATTGAGTAGTTAAAGGAAGGAAAAGGAAAATACTTTTCAAATATTGCGATTTGGTTTCAAGCAATCATGTCTAAAAGTTGAGACTCAAATGGAGTAGATGTCTTGTTCGTTTCTTATAAAAATGGGGATCTCGGAAGAGATATCATTGAAGTAATCCATATGTACAAGATAAATGCATCAATGGGGTGTATTGTCCTCGTTGATGAACAAAAATAAATGTTTTGTGGACTACAGATAATTTTGGAAAATTTAAGCAATATGGAAAGAATGTTGATCGTGAAGATATGATAACTAATGGAATATGACTTATCATACTTTTTCGTGGACCATCCGTAACTAGAAATAAAATGATAGTCGATGTTGTTTCTCACCATATAGGGAACTGTGTTCTTCTTGTATATTTTCATTCACTTCAGCCAGTTTCTAGAGAGAATAAGCATGTTGACCATTATGTTGAACTCTATGGACTATTTCAAGATGCTAATTGTTGACGTCTAAAAAAAGCGCAACATAAAGTTCCTGCCTGCAAATAGGTTTCAATGCATTATTACTTATATATATATCTTAAATAATACTAGATAGGTGGGACCCCTTGATAAAAACAATGATAGAAAGTGTTCTTCTTATTTACGCTCATAATTACCTTACAAAAAGGATTCACAGTTTGAGAATAAGAGTGGAAATCCTAACCTATTTCCATGTGCAACTAATTGATGATAAGGGTGCTAGAAATTTGATTTCAAAATAAAGGAAATGTTTATTGTATTAAACATATTAGTCCACTCTTTCTACCCTTAGGTTTTGATATATTTTTTCAAATACAAGCCATATGCCACTCATGGTATATTTGCATACAAGGGAAAATGATTATTATGTGAATATAATACTCCACTAGCAAAGTATGTGGGACGTATTATTTCGGTGCTAATTGTTAAATGGGAATATTATTGTTATGAGTTCATATGAGGGGTCAATTCGACTTTGAATTTGGAAATGGCACATTATCTTCTATGCATATTAGATATACGATGGCAATATTCTATGATTGGAACAAGTTTTTTGTTTGGAAGTTGGAAGCGCTCTATTTTTTTTGTGGTTGATGGCATTAAATGAGAAAATAAGGGAAGAAATGTTCATTTACTACACATCGTTCTTACCCTACCTCAAACCGGCCACCTTCACTTTCTCCTCACATTCATTTTCCTACTCTGGTTAGCAGCACCTCAATTGTGCTCGACCGTTGGTGGAAAAATAGTTGTTCTCTTAAGCTTTATAGCATTCTTCTCACAAGTATGTTGGCTCTTATCTCTCCATTCATGATGGTCATCTCTGCTCTAGATAAAATTATTATGTTGGATCTTATAGTTTGCATGTGAAATGTGTTTGTTTTTCAAAGCTTTTAATGGAATTACTGTGGGAATTTTGGTCGTGTAACTCGCATTTTGAATTGGGTTTCTTCATGTTGACATTAAAATGTTTCAAACTGGAAATAATGTTCAACATTTTATTTTGTTTGAAATATGTGGTTATATATTCCTCGAGTGAAGGTGATATTACTATGATGTGGAGGTTGGCAAATAGCTATGGGTGAAGATGATTCAGTTTCACTCATTTCATATGATTAGTTTTTAAGGTTTTCTCTATAAAATAAAATATACATTTGGGTCTTGTCACTATTGCATAGAACCCTTACCCTAGAGGATGTGCAGTCTTATTTTTACCATTGCTTGGATGTTATGGGTGGCTTATGTGTTTTATCTTGATATCATTTTGATGGAAAAGAGTCGTGTTTTACTTAGCCCAAATCCCATGTTTCAAACCCTACGCCTATATGTCTGCTCCATGCCTTTCTTCCTCTTCCAATACATAGGAGAATGAATTAAAGGAAATCCAAATTCAAAATTTTGTCGAGATATTTGACCCACAATCGGTTTCATGGTCATTGTGTTGTATCCTTACTGCATATCCCTACTTTTGAAGTCTCACAACCATTTCGTATTATCCTTGCCATTGTTTTAAAAGGTGATGGAGCTCTATGTATTATCTTACAGTCAATCTGGGAAGTAAATATTTTGGATTTGCTTGCAACCATACCTTGAGGCATGTGCCTATTTGTCATTCCCAAACCTTGTTTTCCCGTCTGATAATGTGGGCAAGTAAATAATATAAACCCAGTTTCAAAGTCTTTCTTAACTATTTGACCCAACATTCAGAAAGATTGATGTCACCCACAAAATCATGGCTCATTTGTTATTTACTTATGAGGTGATTTGGTCGACTTTAGGTTTAGTAGGAATTTTATGGAAACAATGCTTACCAGAATTGCATGGGGTTTCAAACCCAGTTTGTTTGCAGCTGTTATTGGAGGTTGTGATGTAAATGTTATATAACATAAAGGTGATAACTCTATGTTTCTCTTCCTCTCATGATGTTTGAAACATTCTGTATGATTATGATTGAGTTAAATTGTTTTGTAAACAATCTCCTACATGAAGTTATGATAGTTTAAAAGGAGAAATGAAATTCGATGTTTTAATTATCATATTAATTTCACTTTAGTTTTATATTACACAATTTAAAAAGATTGTTTCCAGGTTGTGGATCCTGTGTGTGAAGTTTAAAAGAGTGCTATGGCACAAACAACATTTGGTGGAAGTTTTAGAAATAAATGTGCATGGAAAACAATGGATATTCAAATGATTTTGTAGATATTGGCAATGTTGATTTTAAAGTTAATAAATGTTATTTCTTGTAACAGAACAATAATCGTTATTTTTCCCATTCATTGTTTTATTTTTCTCTCATTATACGGTTGCCACCTTCCCAATAACATTTATCCATCCCTTGTTATGTTATCTTGAATATCATTTTTAAAGTAAAAAAATTAAAGATGATTGGATAATGATTGTGTTGGAAATTGTGACATGGAAATATTGCTTTTGGAAGAAAAGGACTTTGTGTTGCTTGAACAATATTCATTGTTTATTCTCGTCCATGCTACTATTTTTCGTTCATTACAAACCCCCTCATATTCCCAATGACCCTATCATTCCATGTTCAATTGCAGTTTATTATTAAATTGGATTTGGTGAAGTTGTGTTAATGGATGGATTGCATATGCTTATGTTGTGAATGATAGATCCAACATCTTGATTTTATTTAGGTAGAGTATTAGCGAATGGATTGTTAAAAGTTGTCATATTCTGATTGGAATATTTCTTCAATATGAGTTTCTTTAGCAGCGGAAGCAATGGCATAGGTACAAACAGAGGTAGAGGAAACAATTGGCAAAGACGCCATAGAAGGCCATGATTCTCAATACATTTTGACGGTGATCCGCAAGAACTAAATCATCTTTTCCAAGCTGGGTTTTTTCAATCTAGTTGACCAAGGAATTCTGCAACCTAGGCCTCCTTTCCAGCTACAATTTTTTTTTTTTTTTATCTGTGTCCCCCCTCATGTTTCTATGTAGCCAGCACCACTTGCCAATGATGGTTGGAAAGAGATCGACCATCAACCTGTTGCACATCATAATGGTTGTCCTACAGTATTGTTGCCATTTCCCCCTCCTCCACCTCCATTTAATCCAAACACCCAATTTGATCACATTGCTTCACCATCCCAGTCTTCACATGCAAGCAAAAGGCTTAAAACTACCATGCCTAAACTAGAGATTGATAAAGGGAAAAAAGTGGCAATTCACCTAACCCTTCTGAAAATTCCTCTGAATTAATGTCCTCCCATCTCCACCTCAAGGATAATTTCTCCCATGTCATCAGCGAAATCCATCCTCAAGGTTCCCATCATCCTAAGTTTGCTACAAAAGTCAAAACAACAGAAATACCAAAAGAGATCAGTAGTGAAAAGAGACAAACCGCCTCTCATAGAAAATATGGTTTTTAATGTTGTCAATGTTATTTTCTTTTGAGGACGGTTTTTATTGATATGACAGAATGTTTGGACAACAAATACACATTTAGACATATTTGTTTTGGACAACATGGATATGATTCTATTTTTGGATATAGTCATGTTTTATTTTGATATTAAAATATTTGACTATGAATATGAGGATGGGAGTTACAAGGCGAATATTTGAGTTAAATTTTTGGAATATTGTATTTCATGTTTTGATGATTATTAAAGAAATGAAAATTGGAGTGACAAGGGGTCCCGCCTATTTAGTTATTAGTTAAATAGACCCTTATTTGTATATTATTATTTATTTGTCTCAACTAGTTAGTTAAGCTAATCAAGCTTAACAAAAGAAAGGTAGTTGAACTACCATAAATTATTGGGACAGAATAAAAGCTCAATCAATTGAAGAGACAAAGGGGGAGAGAACAGAAGGACAACTTTTGATATAAGGCATGCTCTGTACTTGTGAGATGCTTATTTTCTTCATTCATTCTAAGTTTACTAGAAAGCTAAACGATCTTGATGACATCAGGGCCTTATTCAAGGCAACAAGATTCAAAACTTAATCATATCTTTCAACAGCTTGTTTCTAAAGGTTATGATATTTCTTTGACAATATGTGTGTTCTTGTTTGTTTATGGATTAAATTTCATGACTGAGAAATGATATCTTGCAGAGTCAAGTGACAAAACTTTTATGGCAACCTAATCCATATCTTTAGCTTCAGTTTCTTTTTTGTCAATGTATTTTTGTATGGTGTCCATCAGAGACTTCTAAATCTGACTTTGGTCCCACTCTCGCAATGGTTTGTAAAGATAATTTTTCTTTGTATATAAGAATTAAATTAATATAAAAATCATATTTCTGATTTCAGTTTCACATGCATTTCTTAATGATATTGTTTAGATTTTTCTTTTATTCTCTTCTCTTTTCCTGTACACACTTATGCATATATTTTCTTTCTTTATTTTGCACAGTTACATATAACATATAAATTCAACCTTAGTCCTTAGTACACATTACTTGTGGATTAAGAGATTGTTTTGAATTAAAGGCTATAAACTCCGGGTGACATTCCCAATTATCTTGCCTTAGCCTGGAAAGATATGAAAATGCTTGAGTAAGGTTCTTAATACCTTTTCCTCAACACTAACATGAATGGTTTCATTCCTCTTTTTTATGAATATGAGGATATTTTTGAAAAGAGAGAAGGTGGTGGATATGGATCACTTAATACACTTTTGATGAAGATTCCACCATACAATCACCTTGAATTTGATGTGTCTCTATTCTGCATGATAATCAAGCACAAAGGAAAGGGGAGCTATACTTTTCAGTTTTGATGGAAATTCATAGGGTTTGGAGTTCATTCTCATATGTACATGATGATATCATAAGGTACTCATGCATTCCCAAGAAGAGAAAATGTACCCAATTTGATATCATATGTTATCCACCATTTTATATAATAGTTCCACATGTGATTCTCAGAACATTTCTCAAGAATTTTCCAAGGTGGAATGGTTGGAAGTTTTGTAGAAGATTGGATCATGTATTATTGGGCTTGATTTTGGAGGTAATATTTTTCCTTTTATCGATATTAAGGAGTGGAATTCATCACCTACATAACTCCTAGAATTGCATCTTAGTGGTGGTTTCATTATATTGGTCTCTCAAATTTATATATACAATGGATGTATTGAATAAAATAAAAGGCAAGTTGTCATCTCCAAGCATTTTTTAGATGGTTTAATCTCTTCCAAGTGCCTCGAGGATAGAGAACTATCCATGGGGAAATACTGAAATATGGTTTCAAAGAGAATGGGTGCCATTTTTGGAGGTCGCAAAGGTCACCTTCAACACTTGATCAACGATTTTTTTGAAGTAAAAAAGACTAGTAAGAATATTGATTTTCTAACCTTGATTCATCCAGTCAAAATAATATATACCAATCAAAATCAATGCTACCCAAAAGTTTGGGATGTATTTGTCACTTATGTGGTTGTAGACATTATTATTAGCATAAAATTTTGGAGTAATTTGATGGTTGAAAGTACAGGACCAAGTATTTCTAGGAGACCTAGGTATATTCCATCCTAATGAAGGGCTAGTTTTTGGCACTTTTATTCAACAATTCATCTCTCTCTCTCTCTCTCTCTCTCTCTCTCTCTCTCTCTCTCNGAGCAAGATCAGAAAGAAGACAAAGATAAAATATCATATCTGACGAAAGATAAAGCACTTGAATATGCTCATTATATTGTTTCCCATTGCAATACCTGAGTAAATGACGATTTTTTTAACACTTCATTTGCTTCTTAGAGATATGCATGGTTTATTGACATAGGTGCAACATGCCACATGACATTTTGGAGAGACTTCTTTGAATATTTCAATGACAATGTAGATGGTATAGTCTATTTTGTAGATAAATCAAGTCTCAAATATTTGGGAATTGGCACCATTAGACTCAAATTTCCTAGATTCTTGTATTTTCTTCCGCATGATGTGATTTATCTTCCTGGCCTACAAAGGAACTTGTTGTCTCTTGTGCACATTCGATAGAAAGGAAACTCTATTCATATCTTTGATGGAAAAGTTGAAATAAGGAAGGATTCCAACAATGTGGTCATTATGGTAGGAGTGAAGGATGAAATATTGCTAAAATTGAAAGGGACATTTGTTCATCCACAAAATTATGCATATCTCTCTCACCATGATGAAGGTACATTGCCATCTAGTCTTCGATTGCATGCTATATTTGGACACATTAATTATGATAACCTTTGTTTGTTGAAAAAGAATGGTGTTTATGGTTTTCCTACTATTCCTAATAAATCCAAGCAATGTGATGCTTGTATCCTTGAAAAACATAGCAAACAAAATTTCCATGATTCCACTTCCAGAGCATGTAGAAAAATTGGATTGATACATTATGATTTGTGTGTCCCCATGCATGTTCCATCTACTAATGGAAATAAATGTATCATGTATTTTATTGATAATTACACTAGGATGTGTTTGGTGTACCTGTTGAAAGATAAATCACAAGCTTTTGAAACTTTTAAAAATTTCATGTATGGATCCAAAATGAAGCACATTCACATATTGGCACTCTTCATACTGATAATGGAGGAGAATATACATCTAATGGATTTGAAAACTATCTTCACCAACATGGGATTCAACATCAAACCATGGTTCCATACAATCCTCAACATAATGGTGTAGCTGAAAGAATGAATAGGACTCTCTTAAATATGGTTCATTCCATGATGTTTTTCAAAAATGTGAAATTGATGCTTTGGGTTGATGGAGTTCTATATGCAGTACATGTGAAAACCAGAATTTCATCTCATGCTCTTGGGAACAAGACTCCTTATGAAATGTGGTATGGTCGCATTCCTTCGTTGAGGCATCTCAGGGTATTTGGTTCCACATGCTTTTCCTTAATTCCCAAGGAGAAAAGAAACAAGCTTGATGCAATAAGTCATAAGTGAATCTTCTTGGGGTACTCAAATAACACCAAGGCATATCTACTTTACAATGAGGTAAACATGAAGTTCATTCTTTCCAGAGATGTAATTTTTCTTGAATCCACCAAGAATGACAAAACCATTGAGAGACAACTTGATCATATGGATGGATTCACCCATGTAAAGATATATCACAAGTTTGATGATGAGATTCCACATATTGAAGGGGGAATCCCTATCTTGTATCAATCTCTGGAATCTCCTTTTGAAGCACCATCTCTCCCTCATGAAGAATTTCTAGCCACTTCATGAGAACATCAAGTTCATTTGGATGATGTGATTGAGAGGATTGAAAGGTTGAACCTTGATAGAAATGAAACACCATATCAATCAGTGGAGAAACCTGGACCATCTCATAAAGGTCCACCAAAGTGGCTTGTAAAGAAACTTGAGAGTGTTCATCTTGATGAGGTTGGAAAGACAAGAACTAGAAGTTCAACAAGACAAGATGGAGGAGATGTAGATAATTCAATTTTAGGTGTTGTAGATGATAAGGATGTTTCATATGATTGTGAATTGAATTTATCTACTAACTTTGAACCAAATTCCTTTGAATAAGTTGCTTCTCATGATGAGTGGAAAGAATCCATGCATAAGGAGTATGATGCTTTCATCAAGAATGGGACATGGAAGTTGTTGGACCCTCCATTTGGAACCAAACCAATTGGCTACAAGTGGGTCTTCAAGAACAAGTACAAATCAAATGGCTCATTTGACAAGAACAAATCAAGGCTCATGGAAAAAGGATTTGCACAAAAAGAAGGCATTGATTATGAGGATACTTTTTCCCCCACAAAAAAATGGGATACCCTTTGTACTCTATTTTCCTTGATGGCATAGAATGGATGGAAATTTCCTCAAATGGATGTGAAGACTACTTTCTTGAATGGATAATTGAAAGAGAATGTCTTCATGTATCAACCAAAAGGTTTTGTTGTGAGGGGATAAGAACAGAAAGTATGTAAACTCATCAAATCCTTATATGGCTTGAAACAAGCACCGCAAGCCTGGTATTAGAAGCTAATTGGGCATATTCTAAAATTGAATTTCAATAACTGTAATCTTGATGATGAAACTATGTTTTTTAATAAAGTTGGAAAAATTGTTGTATATCTTGTAGTGTATGTGGATGATCTGTTGATAATAGAGAACAATGAAAGTTATATTGCATCCATAAAGAAAGAATTGAATAAAGTCTTTGAGATGACCGATTTGGGACATCTTCACTATTACTTGGGCATTGAAGTGAGTCAAAATCCAAAGTACATATTCATCTCCCAAAAGAAGTACATTAGATAATTGTTGAACACGTTTGGCATCATTGAGTGTAACCCACTCTCTACTCCAATGGAACAAAATTTGATGCTCACATCAAAAGAAGGGAATGAATTTGAGGATACAATTAAGTACAAACATCTTGTGGGAAGTCTTATCTAACTTACCACCACCATATCATATATTTTATTCATTTTTGGGATTACTTCCAAGTTTATGAAAAAACCTTGTGAAGGACATTGGTCTGTTGCAAAAAGATTTCTAAAATACTTGAAGGGAACTCAAGATTTTGAACCCAAGTATTCTAAGGTGGATGACTTTAACCTAATTGTATATTCCGATTCAAAATTTGATGGGGATAAATAAAATGGATTGTCAACTTTATGCTATCTCATAAGTCTTGGATCAACAATTATCTCTTAGAGATCACGCAATCAGTCAGTTCCAACAAATTCCACAACAAAGGTAGAAAATGTGGCAGTTACAGAAGCAACAAAGGAGATTGTCTGGATTAGGAAACCACTTGAAGATTTGCAGGGGAAATAGGTTAATTCTAATCCTCTTTTAGTTGACAACACTTATGCATTCAAGTTGGCCAAGAATCTTGTTGAGGAAGAGGTATGAGAGACCTTAATCATTTTCAAATCTTGTTTGGCTAGAACAAGATATTTGGGGATGTTATCCGGGGTTTATAGCCTCAAAACATTCACCCAATCCAAAAGTATCAATTACAAAGGATCGAGGCTGACTTTTAAAGTTTATATTTGAAATAGTATAAACAAACTAATATTCAAATTAAATATACATCTAAAGAATATACAATTGAAATAGACATGGATACAGAAATGAAAATAAAGAACCAAGTCAATAAACACCAATATGAGATGGAACAATAATAGATTTTATTCAATTTTGAGATCATAAAATGTATTTCTCCTTTACAAACCTCTGCGAGGGTAGGGACCAAAATCAAATTTAGAGATCTTTGTTGGGCACCATACAAAAAGACTCTAACATTGAGATGAAACTAAAACTTAATGACCTAAATCAGCTTGCCACAACATGTTGCCACTTGTCTTTGCACAATATTCCTTATCAGACATGAAACTTAATTCATAATCAAACAAGAGTACACATACTATCAAGAACAATTCAAACACCTTTGAGACAAGTTGTTGATAGATATGATTCAGCTTTGAATCTCATTGTCTTCAATAAGACCCTGTTGTCATCAAGAAGATTAGATCTTCCAATATTACAGAATTGAAAGAAAATTGCACTATCTCAAATAATTGGAGAGCAAACCTCAGTATTGTGGTTCTCCTTATATCTTTTTCTCCCCTTGTCTCTTCATTCAATTGGGATTTTATTATTTTCTCAATCAGTTGAAGAAGTTCAACTACTTTTGTTAGTTAATTCAAATTAACTTAAAAAATTAGTTTAGGAGAAACAAATAATAATAATATATAATTTAGGGTCTTAATTAATAATAACTAAAGTATGTGGGACCCCTTGTGACTCCCATCAATTCTTCTTTTTAATCATCAAATATAAAGCACTATACCAATAAGCCATATGACACCCTTGTAACTCCCATGTAATTTTAACTGCATATTTAAATATCAACCATAATTTATTTCATATCTCCACAAAAATATGGGTATCCGCATTATCCACATAATATCCAAAAACAATATATGTTGTCCAAAAATGTTGTAAACCACAAAAAATGTACTCATCAATGAAAATCATAAAAAATAGCACTTAAAAACCATAATTTCTATTTTGGGATGCATTTTTTTTTTCTATTGTTGTCTCCCTTGGAATTTTATGAAATAGTCCTTGGCTAGTTAGATCCCTTGGGTTGTATGGCACTAATCACATGGGAACAATCGTCTTTCAAGTGGAGGTGAGAGGAGACAGATTTAGCGGAATTGATGGATGGACAAGAAGGGGATTTCGCTGCTTTTCCTTGATCAATAATAGGTTGTGGAATGTCGGCCTTCAATCTTTTGTTGGCGTGGCAGGATTGCACTAGTGAGGCAGCATGGGTGGCTTGCAAAATTTTATTTACTAGTTGTGGCAGAAATGGTAGTGAGATGGTGGGCCAACCATGGTGATTAGAAGCAGGCTGGTTGACAATCTCTTGCCAACCATCATTGGCAGGAGGCTCAGGATGCATGGATACATGAGGGGAAACCAAGATTCTAGGGAAATTAGAAGGCTACTGGAAGGGGGGTCTTTCCGGTCGAGGGTGAAATATTCCTTGGTCGATTCAATTGAAAAACCCACCTTGAACAACTAGTCTAATTCTTTAGGATCAACGTCAAAATGGATAGAGAACCTAGGCCTTTGATGGCCTCGATTCCAATTTCCCCTTCCTCTATTATTTCGACCATGGCTTCCCCTATGGAAAAGCTCATCCTATAACAATGATCTGTCAGTAATGAAACTCCTTAATAAACCATACATGAACTTTGCTTTCATAAATCAAAATTTGGCTCTGAAATTACCACGAGATACATGCAAATCCATTCATAACACATCGTTTATTAATTGTGAGCAGGAAATGATAGGGTTCATAGGGAATATGAAAGGCTTTATAATTAATGAAAAATGATATTATGATAGGGATAATCACAGATATTGTCCAACAATTAATAAATAATTGATTGTGCATTTAAACCATCAAGATAACAGTCCTCAACCCATGTTGTCTCAAAATTATTTTCTTCCACACAGACCCATATTTTAAACAGTTATCACATAACAGGGATGAATTTAAATGAAATCAGGAAATGTAGGGAGTGAAATTAGCATAAAGGTGACAGAATGATGGGGGGGGGGGGGGGGGGAATCACAGATACTGTTAAAGTGACAAGTTTAACATGCTACCTCTGAGACAATCCAAGCATTATTTCGCCCAAACTCTGAAGCTTTAAAAAAATATTCCATTTTCACAACAATAACTCCACACTGATACAAAAAATGCTCACTGGCCACCAGACTTCATTATACAGTAAATATTTTGACATGCCTAAATTTTATAGTGACCATAATAGTGTTTTGCATGATAGCATCAACCAACAACCATAAAATTGCAACAAGAATACAACCATAACGTTGAAGTATACGAATTATGATTCATAACATTAACCCCAACAAGAGTCCCTTAAAACCCATAGGGTCACGCACAACGTCCCAAGAGATTTCATAATCATTATTTCATCGAAATTTCCATCACCTTAAACCCCAATTCATTTCATTTGTCTATATTATTTTAATTTTCACATCAGATATTTCATACACAGTGAGCGATATATCATTTCAACCAAGAAAATGCAAGAATAAGCTTCCATAGTCTGTAGTTTCCAATGAACAGGTGTGCCTTACAATCCTTCCACCATTTCCAAGCAACAAAACTATTAAACCCGTGCCAAGGAAAGAGAGCGAGGACATTTCCCTCATCGAGTCAAGTTGGGGTAAGCAATGCCCGAATGAAATGCATAGGGTTCGACATTTTTCAATAGAGTAAATTGCAGAGACAAGGGCCAAAAAGAAATGAGGGTTGGCAGAGACACAGCATGGTAAGTTCACTTCATAGTTGCATTATCTCTATAATGACTAGGTCAAGGTTATGGGGTGTATATTGTTAAGAACCAAATATCAATATAGCATAGAAAAACCTCAGAATAAGTACTCAACACCTTGAAAAGAGAGAGAATTTCAGATAATAAGCCTCTTCGAGGGGGAAACCTCCTTTTACCCCACATAAATGTTCAAGTACAAGATGATTCCAAATGAAAATGTCTCCTTGGTATATATAGGAGACTAGGAGGTATAATCACAATTAATGGAATAAAGCCGACATAAATAAAATAAAATTAATAATGTAATATGCCCCAATTAAGGGGTAATGAGCCAATATTAGGGCTTAACATGCCCCTCCCCTTGAGACAAGTGTTGTCTGCAATGCTTGAGTAACTCTATATGCTTTTGTTTAAAAGACTCATCTTCCCAAGTGGAATATTCAGCCGGTAGTTTCCTCCATTTAATGAGATACTCTAAAATGGATCTATTCCTCAACTGGTGAATTCTTGTGTCAGTGATGGCTTCAGGATCCAATATGATTTTTCCTTCCTCGTCAAGTTCTGGAAATATAGTTTGAACTGGTATCTTGTCACCTATGACCTTCTTTAAGCATGAAACATGGAAAACTAGGTGTACTCGTGAAGATGCAGGCAACTCCAATTTGTATGCCAAAGTACCAATATTTTGCAACACCTTATAAGGGCCATAGTAATTTGGTGATAATTTATTATCCTTCTTGGCTTGCTTGAGGGACATCTGTTTGTATGGTTGTATTTTGAAAAACGCCCAATCCCCTACTTCAAAAATTATTTCACTACGATGTTGATCTACTTGTTGTTTCATGTGATTTTGTGCCATGGTTAGGTTGTCCTTTAAGATTTGGAGAACTTGTTGTTGATGCTCGATGTGAT
>ML776900.1:1594608-1612776 GCA_009831015.1 Picea engelmannii | reverse complement strand
GCCATTAGTGTCTCCAAGAATCTTGTTCTTCATTCCAAGACTAAGCATATTCCAATAAAGTACCATTTTCTCAGAGAACAAGTTACAAACAGAATTGTTCAACTGAATTATATACCTTCTACAGAACGGATTGCAGATATATTTACAAAACCATTAGCAGCAACCCCTTTTGGATATCTTCGTCAAAAGTTGGGGGTTATAATTTCTTGTGTCTAATCTATTCACCTGGTCAGGGGGAGTACTTATTGAATATCTGGTGTATTTCCAACATGCTCATAGTTGACAAGGGGAGTATGTTTTTGCAACAGCTCAGGGGGAGCATGTTTCTTCTTTGGCATTGATGTCAAAGGAGGAGAAAATAGTCCGGGAGGAGAGTCTGAATGCATGTGGGTGCTTGTGTTGCCATCAATGCCAAAGGGGGAGAATGTTGGAAAATATTTAATAGACGACACATGCTTGTATACTTTTCATTGATGGCAAGTACAACAGTGAAGATGGCATGAGTACAGAAAGTATGTAATAGATGGGCATTATGAGAAGACGCTGCAGAGAAGATTCGAATAAGCTCAGAAGAGATAGTGTAGAGGATTGTTGGTAGATCATCGATGGAAATATCATAGTAAGCGGAACAAAGTAAGCTCGGGAGGAGAAGCAGCATTTCTGATCGTTGGATCCCATTTACAATTCCCGATGACCGTCAGATCAAGTGTTGATCAGGAATGCTCGGGAGGAGAAGTAGCATTTCTAATCATTGGATCCCATTTACAATTCTCGATGACCGTCAGATCAAGTGTTGATCGGGACTGTTGATCCCACGCCATTTCGGAGTTTCATGACTCGCGACTTGGAGAGGAAAGAAACATAACCATCGAAATCATGATTTAATCGCAGCCGTCAGATCAAGGTGTGATCTGGACCGTTGATCCGACTCCATTTCAGAGTTTCGCGACTCACGACTTGGAGAGGCAAGAAATATAACCACTAAAATCGCGATATGCGAAATCGTGATTTAATCGCAGCCGTCAGATCAAGGTGTGATCTAGACCGTTGATTCGACTCCATTTCGGAGTTTCACGAATCGCGACTTGGAGAGGCAAGAAACATAACCACAAGAATTCCGAAATCGCGATATGCGAAATCGCGATATGATCTGAGCCATTGAATTTAGATCGGATCTAGACCATCGAATCATAGGACAAGTCGTTGACTTGGAGTCAACGGAGCATGGTGTGGAAACTCGCGAGATGCGAGATCACGATAAGATATGGACCGTCAGATCTATGGAGATTTCAACCGTCGATCAAACTCAATGAATATTATAAACTCACGAAATATGAAGCGCCTTTTGGTACAGCCTATGGTCACTGCCAGTGGTCACAAGAAGGGAAGGAGTCAGTTCAGATAAGCTCCATTTTTGGGTTTCGGGGATCGTGACTTGGAGAGTCAAGATGCCTCATCTCTAGATTCACGAAATGTGAATTCGTGAAAAACACTTTATGCATAAGCGCTTGGTCATTGCATGGTCATATAGTGGAAGGAGCTAGCACAGAAAAGCTCTGTATCGGAGTTTCGGAGATCGCGACATGAAGTGTCGAGACACTTGGCCATAGGAATGTCGAAATGTCGAAACCCAATTTAAAGGCAAGATAAATAAAGTTCATCCAACGGTGCAGATAAACTTGAATGGAGGGATATTGTTCTCTCTCACAATTAATTCATCAGTTACGAATCAGTTAGCAAAAATGATTAATGATTCCTGATCGGTTGGCGTTTCAATTTCTTAGACAGTTTTTCTTTTTCCTCGGAAGATTCGAAGTGGAACGGTTGTGGGTGTGGTGCATAAAAGAAAAAGATACAGACTGTGTGTGGTTAGTTGTTCTGGACAAAAAATGAATTAAACTGTAAGAAAGGGAAAATCACAGGATGCACAGTGTGAGACTGAGAATATGCGCAGTGTGAGATAAAACTCAGAGAAGAGTAACAGATGAGGAAAARWCTTGAAGCAGAGAAGAATGACAGAACAAGTTGAAGCAAAGCAGAATGACAGAACAAGTTGAAGCAGAGCAGATTTGCAGAATAGACAAAGGAAGAGAAGAATTGCAGAACAGTTAGAAGAAGACTAGATTTATAGAACAGATAAGAAGTGGTAAGAATCGATTTATCTGTGTAGTTGGTTGTTTAATTATTCATTTATATTCCAGGGTGGTTGGGAGGTGCTAGGGAGGACTATTCTCCTCATAGGTTCAAGTGGGAGCTTGAACACAGGGAGTTGTAGCTTCCATCTGGTTGCAGCCAGAGAAACCAGGGTGGCAGGGTGGTGCAAGGGAGAACAAGTGTTCTATGTTATACAGGTTGGAGCCTGTGTAACTGGAAGTTGGTGCTTCCATCTAGTTGGTGCTGGAACATTAAGGGAGTTGGTGCTTCCTTCTAGTGGGTGCTAGAGAAACCATAGAGTTGGTGCTCTCAAACAAGTTGCAGCTTGTAAAACAGAGGTAGCAGCTTCACATTGAGTTGGTTCTCAATTATAGATGATGTACAGAACTTAAAAGACTGCCTATCATTTTGAAGAAGAAGAGATTTTCTCCCTTTATGGGTTTCCTCGTGAAAATATGTCTCTGTGTATACCTTATGTGTGACCGATGCTCATTACTTTTATTGTCCATATGTTGTATAATGTTGATGATCACTTGAAGAAAGATTAAGAATGTATTAATAGACTTAAAATTGTTTAAGCACAATAACAAATGATTCACCCCCCCCTCTCAGTTGTCTTAGTAATTTCAACAAGAGAACTAAGAGAGACCCATAGTTGTCAAGATAGCGCAAGGAGGAAGAAAACTAGGAAGTATACCTCTTTCACGACCGAGCAAAGTGGAGAAACAACAACTACCAGTGCACAATGCAAATGGCTAGAGTGGCGGGCTCGAGGAGAGTAAGAGTAACGTGCATTTATTGCATGTCGCTTCTCTCTTGGACCTTCATCAAAGCTAGTACGAGCCATATGCATTGTCCATCTCATAGCCCATTACCATATTCAATTTACAATAAAACCTAATAATCCATAGTTTTCATACGACCCATTTCTTAACATATGACTTCGTTGCTTAGGAATTCCATTCTTATTGCAATTTAAACCATATGCACCACAATGTAACAAGGATGGGTGGTTATCCATAATTTTATAATCTCTATAAAATAAATCCAAACTATATCATTATTCCTTCACCCAAAACAATATAACACATTTTGCAAGAAATAAACAAAGCCATTTTTTCCATTGTTTCAACCACCTCGCTCAGAAAATTTCGTCACAATCATTTAATCCATGTTTTGAATGAACAAACTATAGAATTTGTGATGCAATCAACATATAAGTAATCAAAATATAGATGTCTCTCTTCCACCATAGTGTCATTAGTCAAACAAGGGGTCCCACCTACTAGTATATTATTAATATAGTTAAAATAATAAGGCTTGGCAATACTTTGCGAGCATAGTACCCAACGTTGCACTTTTTAGCGTCAACAAACTGGAGACTCTATAGGGAAATCTGTTTCCAATAGATTAAGAACTCAGAACATCTAATTTAGCAGACCAACGAGTCATAGATCACGGAATCAATGACCAGAATGATTATGCAATAGGGGAAAATGAGGCGGTAAAAGGGGAATGATGAAACGATATTTGGGGAATAACTCATGAAAAGTGGTATGTATGAGGGGGTTTGTCCCTGTAAGCATAGCATTCGGTCAATCTTGATCACATTATTTCTTCAATTTCCAAGGAGAAAATTTATGATATGCCCTCTTGAATCTCAGGACGAAGGGAAGAAAGGGATAGCAGAAAAATAGGGAAGAAGACCAAAACATCTATCTAACAGCAGTACTGAAAGAAAAAAAAACATTTTCATCAATGTCTAAAAGGAGGACATCGTGACAGTTGTGTAAACTTTATTTTTATTGATCAACAATACTTGCATAATGCAATTGTTGTGGAAAAAATGATACAAAAATTATTTATGATAAACATCAAAACAATCTAAATAGAACAAAAAAAAAATGAAAGACAAAACTAAATAAACTAAAAAACCAATTTATTTTTAATGTACAAAGGAAGGGGAAAGCATTCTTGGAGTTAGGTAGGATGACATTTTAGATAGAGAAATGCATCATCTATTTTGGATGGATGATTAATGAGTTGAAACATGATGCATAAAGAGTGTCGATCACCCTCCCAACCAACAAATGCATGTGGCAAGGGTAATGGGCCTATCAAGATCCAGAAAAAGTGATTACCATCTTGCAGGACCTGCAAATGAACAAGACGGGATTTTAGATTGATATTGAAAACATGAGCATGATCAATAACATTAGAATGATGGTTAGAAGTTTTGATGTTGAGGATGGAGTTAATGGGCTCTTCAAGCATTATAAGGTCATCATTTATAATCTTCTGAATAGGAAAAGAACTACCATGCACCGAGGGAGAAAATAAAAGATTCAAATATATAGGAATCCCTTTAAACTTATCATCATCAAAATAAATCGTGCATGCAAGGGAGATATGTATATCGTCATTGAATTCCTCAACCTCTTTGAACTGAAACAATGGGTTTGTGAAGGAATTCTACAATGTAAAATCTTTATAATCCTTAAGGGAATTTTCAGAAGGGGAGTCAACATATGAATATATATGGCCTCTTGAACCCCCTCTTTCATATTCTTTAGAATGGTCCTGAGTAATATGAGGGATAGTGCTATTCAAATCAAGAGAATCCTCCTTGCCAAATTCATCCATGAAGAGTACTTAATTAGACACAAGTTTATCTTGAGTGGGATATATTTCAAAAAGGTCATCATTAAAGGGGAAGGCATCAAATAAAGCATTGTCGGAAGTAGGATTAGTAGGCATATCAGGACAATAATCCTTACAATCCTCTATGAATATAGCACTACGAGATGCAAGATTGTCCTCTTGCAGACTCGTCATGAAGAGAGAGGGGTTTGTGTGATATTCATGTTTAGCCTTTAAGAACAATCCACGGGTTAATTGTTCATGAGGACCATAGCAAAAGTTACATTGAGGAGGATCAAGGACGCTTTCAGGTAGAAATTCAAAGTGATGAAAAATAGGCGGAGGAGGAAAGTCAATAAGAAACTTTACAAAAATTGATTCTCCCGTAAAAAATTGACTAGCTACTATACATCTGGACTAGTCTCATGCTTTACCATGAAGGGAAAGAGGAAAAAGATTTGCAGAAGTATGTATATCATAAACCCCAATAGATTGACAGAAGCTAAGGAAATCATCAATATGGTTCTAAGAAGATTCCCAAAAGTTACCCTCGAAAAGAGGACAACCAACCATTGACAATGAGCTCAAATTAGATTTATAAATGATCATGCAAGATAGGATTTGAGAAAATCATGAAAAAAATAAATAAAAATAAAATAAAAAACTTATAAATAGAACAACATATAAACAATAAATACAAAATTAGAAAGTATTAAAATACAAGAAACCACATAAATATGGATAATGAGTTTTTTTTTTTTAAATTGTCCCCAGTATGGTCGCCAAATAAACGTTGAGGAAAAGGTATGAGAGACCTTACTCAATCATTTTCAAATCTTGTTTGGCTAGAACAAGATAATTGGGAATATTACCCGGGGTTTATAGCCTCAAAACATTCACCCAATCCAAAAGTATTAATTACAGAGGATCGAGGCTGATTTTTAAAGTTTATATTTGAAACAATATAAACAAATTGAAATTCAAATTAAATATACATCTAAAGAATATACAAATAAAATAGACATGGAGACAGAAATGCAAATAAAGAACCAAGTCAATAAACAACAATATGAGATGGAACAATAATCGATTTTATTCAATTTCGAGATCAGAAAATGTATTTCTCCTTTACAAACCCGTGCGATGGTAGGGACCAAAATCAAATTTAGAGATCTCTGATTGGAACCATACAAAAAGACTCTGACATTGAGATGAAACTGAAACCTAATGACCTGAATCATCTTGCCACAACATGTTGCCACTTGATTCTACAGAATATTCTTTATCAGACATGAAACTTAATTCATAATCAAACAAGAGTACACAGACTATCAAGAACAAGTCAAACACCTTTAAGACAAGTTGTTGATAGATATGAGTCTGCATTGAATCTCGTTACCTTCAATAAGACCCTTTTGTAATCAAGAAGATTAGATATTCCAATATTATAGAATTGAAAGAAAATTGCACTATCTCAAATAATTAGAGAGCAAACCTCAGTATTGTGGTTCTCCTTCTATTTTTTTCTCCTCTTGTCTCTTCATTCAATTGGGATTTTATTCTTTTCTCAATCAATTGAAGAAGTTCAACTACTTTTGTTAGCTAATTCAAATTAACTTAAAAAATTAGTTTAGGAGAAATAAATAATAATAATATATAATTTAGGGTCTTAATTAATAATAACTAAAGTATGTGGGACCCCTTGTGACTCCCATCCATTCTTCCTTTTAATCATCAAATATAAAGCACTATACCAATAAGCCATAGGACACCCTTGTAACTCCCATGTAATTTTAACTGCATATTTAAATATCAGCCATAATTTATTTCATATCTCCACAAAAATATGTGTATCCACATTATCCACATAATATCCAAAAATAATATATGATGTCCAAAAATGTTGTAAACCATAAAAGTTGTACTCATCAACGAAAATCATAAAAATAGCACTTAAAAACCATAATTTCTATTTTGGGATGCATATTTTCTTTTTCCGTTGCTGTCTCCTTTGAAATTTTTTGAAACAGTCCCTGGCTGGTTAGATCCCCTGGGTTGTATGACACTAATCACATGGGAACAATCGTCTTTCAAGTGGAGGCGAGAGAAGACAGATTTAGCGGAATCAATGGATGGACTAGAAGGGGATGTTGTTGTTTTTCCTTGATCAATAACAGGTTTTGGAATGTCGGTCTTCAATATTTTGCTGGCATGGGAGTATTTCACTAGCGAGGCAGCATGGGTGGCTTGCGCAATTTGATTTACTAGTTGTGGCATAAATGGTAGTGAGACGGTGGGCCAACCATGGTGATTGGAAGCAGGTGGGTTGACAATCTCTTTCCAACCATCATTGGCAGGAGGCTCAAGCTACATGGATACATGAGGGGAAACCGATATTCCAGGGAAATTAGGAGGCTGCTGGAAGGGGGGTATTTCTGGTCGAGGGTGCAGTATTCCTTGCTCGATCCAATTGAAAAACCCATCTTGAACAACTAGTTTAATTCTTGCGGATAAACGTCAAAATGGATAGAGAACCTAGGACTTCGATGGCCTTGGTTCCAATTTCCCCTTCCTCTGTTATTTTGATCATGGCTTCCCCTACTAGAAAGCTCATCCTGTAATAATGATATGTCAGTAATGAAACTCCTTAATAAACCATACATGAACTTTTCCTTCATAAATCAAAATTTGGCTCTGAAATTACCACGAGATACATGTAAATCCATCCATAACACTTTGTTTATTAATTGTGAACAGGGAATGACAAGGTTCATAGGGAATATGAAAGGCTTTATAATTGGCGAAAAATGATATTATGATAGGGACAATCACTGATACTGTCCAACAATTAATAAACAATTGACTGTGCATTTAAAACATCAAGATAACAGTCCTCAACCCATGTTGTCTCAAATTTCTTTTATTCCTTAGCTCAACTCTTATTGTGTATCTCTCAAATATTTTTATCCTCTACTCTTATGAATCCATTCTCTTCTCACCTCATCGCATCTTCTTCTAGATCCATTCTACTGGAACCACTCTTTCATTCATGTTTTCTTCTTCCCCCTTCTTTCCATCCCCCCCTTTGCGCAGGGGGGTTTACTCGGCCATCCTATCAGGCTTCATGTGCATCAACCCATTTTCCATGAACAACATTTTATCCATAGAGGGATTTCTTCCAATAATCTCCTTCTAGGGTTAGCTGCAAATTTTCTTTCAACATTGTTGGAGGATTCGCTACACTAAAATAGAAAACTCATAGTATAACCTTCTTTAGCATGCTCCAATCATAAATCGATAGCTCTGGCCCACTTACTGTCCAAAAATATCATACTATTTCCTACATCTTGGTCCCAAACAAGTGATTCTTGGGCTCCCCACACAGATTTAATCTATGTCTGTCTCTTTATCCACTCATGCAATAAACAAGGAAAATTAGAAGATAAAATTACATGTAAATCTATATAGATGTACCTTTGTTTCCAATGTTCAAGGTTGATTTGTAGGTTCTTGGTCTCTCATTGAATGAACATGTTCCCCTTCTTATAAAGTCAGTCTTGTATCTCCTTCTTGGAAGGTTTCCATGTCATTTCCTTCCTTCAACATGTAGTACAAAACCTTCAAGTCCCGACAATAAAACCAATTGTTATGTTTGGGTGTGGGGTTAATACCCAAAGTTCAATAAGGTTGACCAACAAGTACCCCATAGGCATCGACATATTCAATCTTCAAGGACTAAATAAGGTCTCACCCGAGATGCCATGAGAATCACATAGACCATAGGTTTTGTGTAAGGTGTGAAGGAATAGAACATACAGGAAATGTTCTTCATATAGCCATTTATTCATTTATAACTACTACAATATTACTGCAAAAAGTAATACAGAACATGCATACATTCAAACCATGACTCATCAGATGCAGAGATAAATGTGCATTGCACTTTATTCATTAAAATCAAGGATTTCAGATACGTTTCCATACACAGAGGATAAACCCTACTCAAAGAATTCATAGAAAAACAGAGACAATCCATTCACTCAAATATCCTTTCTCTCTCCTATTCACACACATAATATCTTTGAACATAGGAATTATCACAAAGTTGATCTACAACTCTAACTCAACTAGAGATCACATACAATAATCTACTGAAAGAATCATCCTTAGTGAAAAAAACCCAACTCTTACATATATGCATGCATCCCCCGTATCTCCCATGGAACGTGGAAATCATAACAACCTTGCTGGTACACCCACAAGCTCAACCATGATTGGTCGGGTTGTTACAAAAATGGTTACAATCATTGAATATCTTTGAGGATATGGCATGTATGTAGTCTCTTTAAGTCTTTTTGCGCAGTACAAAACTAGGTTGATGTGTTTAGTAGATCCTTAGTTGGCTCAGACACTAAACTTGGTGTTGTGCGATGCATCTTCTTGGGCACGCGCGTAGTGCTAACTTATGGCGCATGCCCAGTATCTACAAAACCTCAGGGTGCCAACATTGCCTCCACTCCATAGACAAGTTGGAAAGGTGTGAAACCAATGACAATTTTGATTAGGGTTTGGTATGTCCACAATGTAGAAAAAAACATGAGATTCCAATTGGTCTTGTTCTTACTAACCATCCTCTATATAATGGTCTTCAAAACTTTGATTATGGCTTTGAATTGACCATTATAATAAGAATAGTAAGGGAACAAATTTTGTTTCCAAAAACTGAACTTGGCCACTAATTTGGTCATCATCGTATTCTAAAAATGAGATCCATGGTCAGTGATAATTGTCTAGGGCACGCCAAACCTATCAAAAATATGGTTGAACGTGAAAAGGGTCATTGTAGTACCATCATTTAAAGAAGTTGGCATAGCCTTGGCCCACTTATTAAAGTATTCAAGAACCACAATGATGTAATTGTGACCATTAGCCAAAGTAGTCTTACGTTTCATGAAATATATTCCCCACTTTAAAAAGGGACCGATGGTAACAATAGGGTGTAAAGGAGTAGGGTAAGCACATATTTTCCTACGAAATATTTGGCAAGGATGGCACTTCTAGACTGCTTGAATGAAATATTTGAAAATGGATGGAAAAAATTAACCTATGCATGAAATTTTCTAGGTTGTGACCATTCCATAAATATGACCACCACAAGCTCTAGCATGGAAATCATTCAAAACCCTCTTAGCTTCTTCATGGACTAGGCATCTATGCAAAATCAAGTCTACACCCTGAGCATTGTCAATGATGAGATCAATTTTGTCTCGACGGTGAATACATTTATGTTCATCATGAGATAAATGAGGATTAAACCATTGGGTTTGAAGATACACCAAGACATCTCTATACAAGGGATCAAAAGAGTGAATGAGGAATAAGCATTCGTCTAGAAAGGACCCATTAACCACAATTTCCTCGATGTCTCAGGGAAGATTAGACATTAGCTTGGAAAATTCCAAGGACTTATTGGATGTTGAGGTATAAAATTCAAAATCAAACTCATATAAGATGACTATCCATTTTGAATATATTCCCCAAATGAATTGTTTGGTCAAGATGTGTCACATTAGGTTGGATTTTGCTAGAACAATTGTTTCCCAAAGAATAATGTAGTGCATGAGACATTGGATAGCATGCATATTTGTCATAGCCAACTTCTTGACAAGACCCTTACTAAAATAATAAACCACATGTTCTTGTCATGATTTGTCTTCTTGTATCAACACCATACCAATGGTGGATTCATATGTGGCAAGATAGAGCAAAACACCCTTACTGTAGTTCAGAGGACTCAATAATGGGGATGACAATAAATATTTCTTCAAATCATAAAAATAACATTGGGCTTGGTCATCCCATAGGAATGGCATGCCATTTTTCAAAAGGCACATAAACCTTTTTCCAATCTCTGCATAATTCACGATAAACCATTGCAAATTTTTTTCCTTCCCTTGAAAAAATTGAAGTTGTTGAATTGTGTGTGAGGGAGGAAACTGAACTATTCCCTTGACCTTGAAAGAATCAACCATGATCCCATACTTGGACATGATTAACCCAATAAACCTCCTATATATCACACAAAATATGCACTTATGTGGGTTCAAACTAATGTTATAGTATGAACATCGATTAAAGACAACATGAAGGTGATATGGATGGTAAACTTACCCCTTGGACCAAGCATCTAAGTCATCCAAATATTCTTCAAATATATGTTTGATGTCATGGAAATCATATGACATGGTACACTAGAAGGTGGTTCTATCTTTTTTAATATCAAATGTCATTTTGTGATAGGAAAATGTACCCCAAGGAAAAATACAAGTGGTTTTGTGTTGTTCTTCCCATTTAATCTGTATTTGATTATCACCGAAGAAACAATCCTAGAAAGAGAATATTCCACTTCTATCACATTCATCAATGATTTGGTAAATGAATGGGGAAAGACAATTATCCTTTGGACAAGCTTTTTTGTGCTCCCTAAAATCAATAGATACACAAATGGTACCCTACCTCTTATCAACATGAACTAGGATGGAGACCCACTATGTCAAGGGAACCAAGTAAATGAAACCAACATAAAGCAACTTATCAACTTCTTCCTTATTAGGATGAATTGGCCATAGTTTTTTTCAAATAGGATTAACATCATCATAGTTTTTAATCTCATGCTCGACAATCCATGGATCTATGCCTGGAATTGCTTCGTATGACCAAGCGAAAATGTCACAAAACTCTTTGAATAGACTGGTATAAAGTTTGATTTTTTCAAGAGAATGGTTTGTTCCAATCAATATTTTTTCAACAATGCCAAGTTTCACAGAGATATTTATGGATATTTTTTTCAAAATTTCACCAAATTCCATTCCACATGTACATCGTGCATGAGGATAGAGCATTGGTACCACTCAATATCTTTAGGTGAAACAAGGCTTTAAGTGTCAACCTCCATTTTTTTCAATTCAGGAAGAAACAATGATTGATGAGGCATATATTCCCAAATTAATTCTAACTGTGTCATTGTTTCTAAGATAGATGCATCAGAAGGCATAATAGCATCTAATAAATCATGAGAACTGGGAGGGTGGACATCCTAGATGGCCAAAGTGAACTGAGCTTACTCCACACTAGGGTGAATATTTTTATCAATATCTATGGAGTCCATTTGAAAATATTGATTAGAAATATCAATTGTAGTTAAATGCATACTTGAACCTAAATATCTATCCTCTGAGGGATGGGGCACCACTCAAGAATCCTAACCAACCGTGAAATAGTTAGAGTGAATTAGGTGTGAAGGCATGGGGTCGACAACCAAGAGTGATGCAGAGAAAAGGTTGGTTGAATTAGTGGTACCAGAAAATATAATACTTATAGGGGATGATTACGTTGAGCACTCCACTCACCCTCAAAATTTCTAAAATTTTAGGGTACCACTTTTCTTTGATTTCGTCCTTATACTTTGATTTTTTCATGATCATGATCATTTTTTGAGTTTTTTCTTTTCTTTCCCCTCCTTGGAAAATTATCAAGCTTAATAGAGATTTCCATTAGAAGAGAAAGGAGTCTAGGTGGTTTAAATGATGAGATAGGGTATTCAACACTTAGTACTTTCAAGATTATCCATTTTTATGACAGTGTCTGACTTCTCTCGATGCACGATAGTCACCCCTCAAGAGTGTCGACGCCGATGAATTTCGGGTGTCACCCGTGTTGACATGCACATGGTGTCACTGAAAAATTGGGAAAGGAATGTACCGACGCCAATGTTCATCAACCATCGGCACACAACTTTGAACATTAAAAAATTAGCTTGAGACAAGCCAAGCACCAAAGTCAGTATTTGATCTGTACTTGAAATCATGACTGCCCAATTTTAACGAAAGGCTATCCTAACCGTTGATTATTTAGGTTGAATTTCACCCGATTCTACTGCAAGGTAATCCACATCAACAATCGCTATGTTAGAATCAACATGTCTTTCACCATGTGGTTATATGTACATCCTTCCCAACAACCATGTCATCACGTTACCCACCCCTGGCCACATCAGTTGAGTCGCATCCGTTATGCCACGATACCACCACATCATCACAAGTGACTCACTAGTTTCCTTGGGGCATGAGAAACTCTTATGGATAAGATCAAAGGAAGAAGACGATATAGTGGACTCATCGATGACCATGTTACATCGGTTGTCAGCTAGTCAATTGTAATACTATGATAACCCTTATAAGCTTCTCAGCTTGTCGATGACCGATAGCTCAACCTGACCTCTTACTTTTTGACACATGAATAAAGTTGTTGATGGTCGGTTATAAGAAAATAAGCTACATTGTGATTCGTCCATATGACCTCCTGCATTAATTTAGATCATCCACAACTTACACGAGGGATCTCAAAACATCGAAACTGCAAACGCTGATGGAATTTTGTTGATGTCGATGTCATGTCAGTGATCAATCAAGTACACCCTCATGACACAAATACTAAGGTATATTGAGTGCATCGATGGCCAGTAGCATGTCGGCATCAATGAGCCCCAACCCATCATCTCCCGATGAGACACGTGAATGATACCATCGATGGTCGATTTTGGTAGAACAAGTTGTGATATTAACCGTTCATGTTGTCACACGTTTGATCTAGACTGTCCATATTCTACAATAAATATTTGAATGCCTTGTGTTTTAAGGAAAACGACATCATTCATCGATCATTTGTAACCTATCTGAGTAGGCCACATTAGCCTAGGCATGCCCCGAACTTTATGTTGCACGATTTGAATGCCACCTCATTATCTCGAAAATCTCATCACACATGAATGTAAACTCCAACACTCATCTTCATTAGGATCGATGACCAAATGATTGAGACAAGTCCTTCAAGAGATAAATAGGGACATATCCCCGACCATGATATTAATAGTCATTATGCATCAATCGATCATTGTTCAAAACCATTGATCGACCAACTTAACATTCCCTTGTGTCGTCAGTTGATGTAGCACATTAATTGCATGAGCATGGAACTGACGATGAATTTAATTCCCAAGGATCCGCAAGGATTTTGTTGTACTCTAAGTCTGTGAATTTGGATGGGAACAATAAAAACAATTTATTTGAATCGGGTTTTGCGCATTCATCTTATCATTTATTCCATGGAGAAATAGAGATTTCCACACAGCAAGAGATTTTTTATAACCAAGTTTTGCACTCGTTGCAGAATGAATTATTTTCAATTTAACTATTATTTTGAAACCGGTAAGTGTCAAAATCCTAAAACCCCAGCTTTGCGCAGGTATTGTGGTCATTTTTTTTTGGTGATTTGCTCGCAGTATTCAATTTATTGAAATTTAACAATGTTGTTTTGGTAGGAAAAATGCCTCCATGATGACCAAATCGACAATCGCCAAAGATGCCAAAGGGGAAGAAGTTATTAGTTGCAGAGGCTTCTAGTCCTACTACTGCTAGAGAACTAGAAATCACACCCAAGGTTGATCCTGTAATCAAGATGTCGTAGAAAAATCCATCAGCTCCACCACCGCTCTATAGAGATATAGATACAAGCACGACATCCAAGGTACCTATGCCCACCTAACTTGAAATTTACAATAAAATTCATAATGATGATTTTCCTCAATTCCCTCTGCATAGTTATCTGAAAGTAAGAGTCTTGGACGACCAGGTCTTTCAAACTATCAAATTATCATCCTTGTACATGGTAGCCTCCAGAACCTTAGTTTTACCCTACATATAAACCTTAGAATGGATAATTAATCACACCAAGGATAATAAATGTGTGATTAACAATGTGAATGATCAATATGTTGTTGTTTTTCTGCCAATGGAGGTCAACAAGTATTACAAACTCAGGGAGCCTGAATTTTGTATTAACACCAACTTCGTGGTCAAGTTCTATGAACAAAACAACACTAATCAGTTGTTGGCATCTTGGTGGAAGGAAGATAGGAAATTTGTGAATAGAGCATATGGATGGTACAATACTATAAACCTTAGAGAAGCATATGTATTCCTCATGGCCCTGATATGTCAGTTGTGTGAGGAAAAGTACTCCTCCAAGTTTTCAGAAGCCTGGATTCCCTTGGCATATGTAGTAGCCATATCTGAAAGTGTTTTCAATTGGGATGCCATAATTTCAAAGAAGTTGAGAATTAAGGTTGACCAAGCATAGAAACCAAAAACATGATAAGTCACCTCTTTCTTTATAGTCTCATATCTATTAGATGCAATGTGTGATAGAAATGTATTTCGAGGGATGGGGTTAAGTTGGCATGTCTCAGAGTTACCCTTCCATGCATATTTCAATGTGTTATGGGAGAATAGGTATAATAAGTTTTATGCTGCAATTTGTGATGAATTATTGGCTAGGGTATATTTCTTAATCTTTAAACAAAATTTTCCAAGGCTTTGTAAGCAGCTAGAAAGGTCATCTCCAAAGTAGGGCATTGGTACCTAGAATATAAAAGTACATACCTCAGGATTTTCAGAGCTACTGGGGCACCACATTTGTTGCCAACTTATGTGCCAAACCGGTTGGTATTGGGGGAGAATTGTCACTAGACTATCTTGCGGGTTTTCAATGCCTCCTTGGTGAAAGATAAGAAAAGAGAATTCATTCCATATGGATTCTATGTAGGCTATCATTTCATAAACGATACCACGCATGTTAAGAAAGAAGCTCAAAGCCAAGTAGAATACAGGTTTTACATGGGTGAACATGATCCAAAAAACTTAGTGGCACAATACGATTGATAGGTAGTATCTCACTAGTTGTATGCACATGCCATTTTTGAAGATGAAATATTCATTTAAAATGCTCTATATTGGGAAAAGGCCCTACGAAGGAAAGAGAAACCGAACCTGACCCAATTCAAGGCTATGTCAAGAGATGAACAAATTAGAATAGTTGGAACAAACAACAAGAGTTGTTGTATGAGTACAAAATGAAAATGTAGAGCAAGCAACAAGGAGTGTTGAAGCACTAAGGCTCCTAGTGGAAGTTGAGAGAGTATTCCATGAGAATGGGAAAAATCCTACCATTCAAGTACTAGGACCACCAAACATAACTCCAACGATACATATAAGAGAAGGGGAACTAACACCCTCAAGGGACACTACACCTGAGAGAAACAATGAACAACGAGTTGTGGAGCAGGTACCGGTAGAGAAATTGGGACCTGGATCAACAACAAAACCCTTAAGAGTGACACTATGACCAAGTGCATCGACACCAGTAATAGTTGATCTAATTACAATCTATGATGATGAAAGTGAGGATTTGGACCATATAGCAGTTCCCATTATCAATGAAGTTGCTACAGAAATATTAGACTCCCAACTACCTAAATTACTACAGCCCATGGATATGGGGACAAACTTGAATACAACTGAAATCATTACTACCCCCTTAGGATGAGGGTCACAGTCTCAAGCTAAAGGAGAAAGTGGTCAAGATAAAAAGGAAGAGGAGCAGGACACAGGGGATGCCAAACTCAGTAGTAAAGGGAGAGACACGATACAAAGAGTAGGAAGGATCTCAAGAAGATGAAGAGGAAAGTAATAGTGAGGGTTCTATCCCAAAATAAAATACCATGGATAAAGAAGAGAGTGAGGAAATTTCATATGTTGAAGGTGATCTGGAGGTGACAGACCCATAATCCAAGGGCATGAAAAGAAAAACGATGATGAAGAGTTTGAAGAAACCACAAAAAAGACTCCAACCCCCTCTTCATCGAGGTAAATGATAGCACCCTCTATAGCAACAACAAATAATGTCACAGAAGTCACCACTAACACCAGGCAAGTAGGAGAGCTTCTCCAAGATGTAGAGACTGAACTCACAGATAGCCCCGAACAACCTTCTACGAAACCAGGCTAAGAGCATGTGTCGGGCAGAGATGGAGAAAGCATTAGCAACCAGGTATCAGTGGCTGACAAAGGAAAGGAACCAGCCCTTGAGCACTTTCATACTCCAGGTAGTCTGAGCAACGCCATCTCATGGGGGGACCAACCAATTACAGAACCTATAAACAAGGTGGTTGATGTGCAGGCCATAGCATACGACAGAAGGAGGCAGGTGGTGGTTAAAAGAACTAGTAAGAAGAGAAGGCTTACTTTGGATAGTGTTGTGGTGATCACTATGAAAGAAACTATGTTAGATGCCAAGAAGCCCAAAGTGAGTGAACTACTTGGAGCTAGAGTGGCCATATATAGTGTTACCATCGACAGGGCAAGAGAAGACGAGCGAGAAGCAGTCTGTGAGGGTGAAACTTGTGCATCTCATACATCAAGTTGAGTATTATCAAGGTACCTCCAGAGCGATCACCTTCATGAGAGTAGAGTGTCAAGATGGATACAATCGATTTAAATTAGATAGGGACATCTTTATGGCTTAGATTATAAGCTATCAGGAGGATACCTTGTTTGGTATAATAGCACACAAATATATGATGAGGTAGTCTGAAAAATCACACAATGTTTTGGAAAAAATTACATATATCAAAGAGATCCAGAAGGGCCGAAGTGAACAGGACCATGGTATCAGGATGCTCATGGATGACAATTTGGATAGATTCCAAAATGTAGTAGAATATTGGACACAGCTAGTGGCAGAACCGCAATGGAAGATGAAAAATAGATGGGAGGAATGTGTCAGCAATTAGGAAAAGATAAACCAGAGGATGAAAGATATTCAACTCCCTAAATATGGTATGCATGAATATTTCGTTGATCCAGGGGATCAAATTTTGCTCAAAATTCAAAGTGCTCAGAATTTCTTCAAATCAAACAGGAGCGTAGGCCTCGTCGTCACGAACCCAACGCAACTTGTTTGGGTTCAAATGGACGTCAGATGAGAGAGATGTCGTGTTCTATTCAAAACAACAAACAGGCAAAAAAAATGGGTTGACTGTACAGTCCGTACGGACGTTGACGTGGCAGGGCCATACGACACGTGGCAGGCAGTCATGTGGACAGTTGGCGTATGAAGTTGTTTGTGGCGAATGGGATGGAGACATGTGGCCCAATCAATGGCCTCCACGTGTCACCTGGATAGTGGTTTAAAATTTATGTTGTTGGTTGGATTCGACCCCACGACCTCCAGACAGGGGTAAAGCCTTGGGAAGGACCACCCAACCGGCGCGCCCACATGTAGTTCTTAACATATATATGAGTTTTAAATTATTTGAATTTGAAATAATTTGAAATGGGGCGCAGTCCAGGCCGGGGCTAAGCCCCGGCCCGCAGTTATATATATATATATATATATATATATATATATATATATGTCATATGACCATTGTTGTGTGCGCGCATTTAAACCCCGTGATTATATATATATATGTCATGT
>ML776900.1:1574207-1589196 GCA_009831015.1 Picea engelmannii | reverse complement strand
ATAGGCCTCGTTGTCACAAACCCAACGCAACTCATTTGGGTTCAAACGGATGTTGTATGAGAGAGATATCGCATTCTGTTCAAAATGACAAACAGGCAAAAAAAATGTGTTGATTGTACAGTCCATACGGATGCTGACGTGGCAGGTTCGTACGACATGTGGCAGAGTTGTACGACACGTGGCAGGCAGTCGTGTGGATAGTTGGCGTATGATGTGGCTTGTTTGCGGCGAATGGGATGGCGACACATGGCCCAATCAATGGTCGCCACGTGTCACCTGGATAATGGTTTAAAATTTATGTTGTTGGTTGGATTCGACCCTGTGACCTCCGGGCAGGGGTAAAGCCTTGGGAAGGGTCGCCCAACCGGTGCGCCCACATGTAGGTCTTAACATATATACGAGTTTTAAATTATTTGAATTTGAAATAATTTGAAATGGGGCGCGGTCCGGGCCGGGGCTAAGCTATGGCCCGCGGTTATATATATGTGTGTGTGTGTGTGTGTGTGTGTGTGTGTGTGTGTGTGTGTGTGTCATGTGACCATTGTTGTGTGCGTGTGCATTTAAACCCCGTGGTTATATATATATATATATATATATATATAGTTTAAAACTTAACCCATGTGTGTATATGTGCGCGGTCATGTGGTGGCCCATGTGCCCACGGGCCTTGGCGGTTAGGGGCTAGCGCATAAACGTCCTACAATACGCACCATTTGTGCGATTGCGCCTAGTGCTGAGTTTTAACACATAAATTCACGTGGGGGCTAGGTTGAGGAGGCAAGGGTGCATTTTGGCGATCCAGAGACAGCAAGTTTGAAGGGGAATTTCCAGGAAGCCTATCTTCTTCAATTTTTGGCCAAATGAGGTGCCGAAAAAGACCAGCTAGGGGTTTTTGGATGTTCTGAAGCCATTGGAGCCATCTATTTGGCATTTTGAGCATTGTAAAGCACATATTTGAGCACTTTGAGCAAATAATACAAAAGATCCATTGGAATTTGGACCAAGAGATGTAGCCCAAGAGAGGGGTGAACTCCTTTATCATTTGTTGTGTTATGTGTTTTATGTTCTCTGTTATTTTTTGTTGTTTATATGCATCTTAAATGTGTAGTTTCCATAAAATTTGTGTTTGCAAAATTGATCCATTTTCATTTGAACACGTGAATTAAAACTTGCAAATATTTTCAAGAATACAATTCTTCATCATTTTTAGATCATTCGTGGACCTCAGTGACATAGTCCAGCAACTAGAGGAGCAAGATCGGAAGTTCGAAGGCGATGTTCTTGAAATCAAAACTTTAGAAAAGGGTCAAGTGCGAAGATTTACTAATGGATCGATAGGAGTATCGACAGTCTTGCAGTACTTGAGTGCCGAAATTAATAAGTTCAAACATCGAGTAATGGAGATGAGAGATGAGCTTAGTGCACCAATGGAACAACATTCCTTTCTATACCTCCACACCTGCGAAGATATTTTCGCCCAATGGTCCGAGTATGATCGAGCAAATCCGTTAGGATGACAAGAATTTCACTAGGAGCTTACACATGGATGAGTTCACTCTATTGATTATTTTCATTACTTTACGTGAAATTTTATGTTATTTTTAGTAGGTCTATTTTTTATAAATAAAGACATCGACCTCATTTTGAAGGGTCAATGGTTTTTGTAAGAACTAGGGAGTTAGACATAGAATTATTTTTGAAGTTTAATATTGAATCTCATAAAGATCCAAAGACAAATGTCTTCCACGCTTGTGGGTAAACTCGATCTATGGATTGTTTTGCAACAATTATCAGCTACATGCCCTTTAGTAAGATTTTGATTATGTTAACTTATCTTGAATTATTATGATTGCTAAATGAATGTTGGTTTAAATGCAATGGTGGTTTTTTTACATTGCATGCAGATAATATGTAGAATTAATTCTGGTATTTTTTTTACATGTGATTTGTGCGTAATTGTTTCTCTCTCTCTCAAACAATATTTGTTGATTGATTAATAATAGTATTATCTCATAATATTGATTATGATCGTGTATGTTTTGGCATACTGTTGGCAGAGGGTTACCCCGTGCTCGGTTTTCTTCAGATTGAGTCATCTAAGTTATTTATGTTTCTATCATGTTTGAATATTAAAGAATAAAATTACAAAACAGAGATACACAGTTAGAAATGAAACTTTATGAAACGACATTTAAATCCCATCGAAACTTGTTGGACTATCAATCCGGAGAATCATGCTACTTTAAACAGATAAGAGACTAATTGGTCCTCGTCTCCAGGCATGATTCATACTGTTGATTTAAAGGGAATTTAGACCCCTCAACAAAATTGGTTCTAGAAGGAGGGTCGAATGAATGCATGGCTAGTCAAAATAATTTTTTTAGTAAAAACATATCTCAAAATATATTCAAAACAACCCACATACATGGCTAGTCCTTCTCAATATATCCCTATTATAGAAGGTACTCCTACCACCAGTGATTCTCCGCACGTGGAAGACGATACATACCTTCACACAGAAATACCTTACGCAATCCCTCGCGATGAAATCGACGCATTTAGAAGGATTACCAGAGCTTATGCTCGAAAAATTCAAGCATTGTCGTTAACTATGTTTCTTCCCCCTAGGAAGCAAACTGCAAGACCAGTTGTTGATACCACAGATCATAATTTTGTCCACACGATTGAGGAATTGATAGATTTTTCCTTGACCAAAATCAATCAACCTCTTAGTTTTATTCTTGTAACTCCTCTCATTACCCCACTGGCAAGTACATGTTATGATCCTGACAATTCAGAATCTGAGGAAGTAGGATGTAATTCGGGTACCTTTGACGTTGAATCAAACAATATGGGAGATAACAATGAAGAATTTCCAAAGGGTAATGAGCAACCTACAAACAACCATCCATGGTTGGCTAGGGATTCCTTACCATATCGTGGCAACTCCATCACTTTCCTAGCACCCAAAGAATCTTCTACCCAAGTTTGGCCCTGAAACTTTTGGTTTTCCTGAAGACCATATTAAGAAATTCATATTACCAATAAGGTTGATGAACTGCAACATGAAGATTTTGTATGTAGAATTTTCCCAAATACCTTTGAGAATTCAAATTCAACCTGGTATTTTAATTCTCCAGTTGGCCCCATAACCAGCTAGAAAAAATTCAAGAAGGACATCCTAGATAAATTTGTTGAAGAAACGACCATAAGAGCCCTTATGGCTGAACTCTTTTCTTCCACCATGGGACCCAAGGAAAAGGTCAAATATTTTAACTAGAGGTTTACAACTATCCTAAATAAATTTCAACTTGATGCCAAACCCTCCCAAGAACTACAAATTGAGGTATATGCCAATGCACTACCTACCTCTATTTCCATGTTTGTAAAGAGGGTTGCTAAACCAACTTTGGCTGAGAACTTTGTGGAGAAAAAAATTATCGAGTTTCAGATGAAAGGCTGGAAGGAGAGTCAGATCTCTCTATCGAAGAAGGAAACCCAACAACCACCTATAAGAGGACTTTTGTTGACATGACCACCAGGTAAATAAGTTGAGAAAAGTTCTGAAAAGGACAATGCACATATGGAGAGTCTACAAAGAATTATTAAAAAAATATATAACGATATCGTAGACATGAAGAGGAATGCAAGGGAAGGTACATCAAACCCTAGGCCTTACAAACCTTTCTTTAGAAATACATCACCTTACAAATCCATTGAGCCTCCCCCCGCTAATTTAAACATTGACTTAGGTGAAGTAGCCTCTGATTCTTATTGTGATTATGATCAAGAACGTCATTTAGAGAAAGATTTCCCTCAATGGGTGAATTCCATGAATCTATTGGCCAGTCATTTTCTGGATGGTTATGCCCTGACTGAATAACCCAGTGATCAAACATTGAATGTCATAGAAAATGAGGTTAGTGAGCCACCTAAGAAAAAATCCACGGTGTTGTGGGATGTGAATCATACATAATCTTTTGATGATCCCACCAAAGAGGAAGAACCACCTGAAATATTGGTATTCCAAACAAGGAGAAAAGGAACCATCATACAAAATCAACCTATCATAGCCCAAGCTCCTAAAAAACCTAAAAGAACCACTTCTTCTACTCAACCAACCCATCTACTTAGTACTGCCCCAAAATTCCAGAATCGCGTAACATCAAAGATGGAATATAATGTGGAAGAGGATCTCAAAAAAATGAAATAAAATATTTTGGGGATGGACTTATGAAAAAATCCTCAACAAAAGGACCTTTTGTTGCAGGCCTTGAAAGAGGATAACTAGCCTATGGTAAATCCAAATCTGAATCCAAGCACAAGTAGAGTCACCTTTAGGGAAATCGAGCAACCTAATGTAAACACAATGTTTACTGATAGGAAACCTTGGTCATTTCTCCCGCCATTTTTGTTAACCTTCAAATTTTACAATACGAATCTACACAAACGTTCATTTGATTTTGGTGCATCCTCAAACGTCATGGCTCTGTCAGTGTGTAAGAAGTTGAACATTTCTCCTACCAAAAGTGACACACACATTATCCAACTGGACAGAACAGAAGTTAAGGTAATCATAGAACTGAAAGATGTTATGATTTGCATTGCCTCTAACCCATAGTTTCACCAAGTCATTGACATCATTATTGTAGATATTCCATAAGCTTGTGGAATGTTGCTAAGTCGGGATTGGTCTGAAAAACTACATGGTTACTTCAGCATGAATTGGTCCCACTTATGGTTACCACTAAAAGGGAATCCTAATATGATTAGGATCAATAAGGAAAAATATTTGAAACACGTTGTTACTAATTCAAAAGATTTGAATGAGCCTTCCTCTACAGAATTCCCTATGTTAGATAATTATTCTTATGACTCTAACTTTGGGAATTTCTCACCATTATTATCCAAAGTGTTATCCTCACAAAAGTTAGAGTTATCACTGCAAGAAAACTCAAAGATAATTGGGAAATGTAGCGAACCCAAGCATAGATTCTAAGTACATATCCTAGAAGAAAAAAATGAAACTCCAAGGGTGGACCCCAACAAAAAAGTACCAAACTTCACCTCTAATATATGGACTCTATTCTTTGATGTATCCAAATCCCAGGAAGGAGCTGGGGCAGGTTGCATTTTTATTGATCCAATAGGAAAATGCAGACTCTTATCCTCTAGAATAGAGTTTGAATGTACAAACAATACAGTCGAGTACGAGGCACCGGTTCAAGGATTCAAGAAAGTTATTGACCTAAACATCAACGAACTAGTTGTCTTTGATGATTCAAAAATCATTGTCAGAGATGTAAAAAACACCATCCACTGCAATTCTCCTCACTTAAGAAACTATTAATAGGAAGTACACAGGTTGATAGATAACTTTCTAGTATTTAACATCACAGCAATCCCCTAAGCAAAAAATATACTTGTTGATTTTATGGCTAAAGAAGCTTCGAGATATCTCCCCTCGGAGATTATGTGGCTTCTAGGTGTGCCATAGAATTGTTATACAAACCTTTAGTCCCTGATAACATCACCAACTGGAGGGTATTTGAAGGGGATGAACAAACTATATCTTTCTTGACCAACGAAGAAAATTTTAGGGACTTGGCCATCGATGATGATGTTTTTCAAAAGATTCTCATTGAGCATGAAGATGGAGAGCATAATGAAGATAAATACAATAGTACAACTCAACCCAAACTTCATACTATGCCCAAGGGAGTATTCAACCTTCAAAACCTTTTCGATTTACAAGAGAAATTTTTAAATCCCAAGAATGTCAAAATAGGTACTTCTTTCCCTATGTATGAAGTCATAAACCTAGGAATTTTCGATAATCCTAGAAACATTAACCTCGGGAAATCATTGTCCCTTGAGGAAAAAGAGGCTTACCTAAAGTTATTTAAAGAATATTAGGATGTTTTTTCCTGGTCCTACCAAGATTTGAAAACATATGACACTAGGATCATCCAACACACCATCCCACTTAGACCTAAGGTCAAGTTGTTCCAACAAAATTAAGGAAATTTCATCCATCTATAGAGCCCTTGATGTAGAAGGAGCTCAAAAAACTATTATATGCTAACATAATATTTCAAGTGAGACATTTTGCATGGGTATCCAACTTAGTTTTCGTCAAAAAGAAGTCATGAGAAATTTGTTTATGCGTAGACTTCATAAACTTGAATAGGGATTCATCAAAAGATAATCACCCCATTTCCCCCATGGAATATCTCCTACAGACTGTGTCTGGATTTGAGATTTTCTCACATCTTGATGGATTCTCAAGGTATAACTAGGTTTTGGTATCGGAAGAGGATAGACTAAAGACAACCTCCCGAACTAAATGGGGAACATTCACCTACAAATGCATGCCATTTGGATTAATTAATGCAGGAGCAACCTTCTAAAGGGCCATGGATGTGTCCTTTCGAGGGTTAATCAACAAGTGTGTAGTGGTCTACTCAGATGATGTCATTTTTTACTATAAATAATAAAGTAGACCACATTGCTCACCTTACCCATATTTTTGAAAGGTGCAGGAAGTACGGGATATATTTGAACCCAAAAAAGACCATATTTGGGGTAGAGGAAGGAAAAATCCTAGGTCATATTATCTTTAAATATGGCATCAATAATGACCCTGAATGATTTAAGGAAATTTCACACCTTTCGCTCCCCCACAATAAAAAGGCTATGCAATCTTTCTTTGGGAAGATCAATTTCGTAAGGAAATTTACACCAGACTTTGCAGAAATAAATAAACCATTACAAAGACTGATACGAAAAGACGTGAAATTCAAATGGAGTTAAGAAGTTAGACATGCCTTCAAAAGAATTAAAGTCATTATATCTCAAGCCCCTATTCTATGAATCCTTGATTTCATCAAATATTTTTTCCTTTACACTTTTGACTTAGACCAGTCCTTAGTCGTAGTCCTCACTCAGAAGGATGATGAAAACAATTAGGCCCTTATCTCTTTCATGAGCACAAATATCCAAGGACATGAACTTAATTACCTGACTATTGATAAACAAGCATATGTTGTCTATAAGGCAATAAATCACTTAAGATCCTATATCCTAAAGAATCATACAAAGGTTATAGTGCCTCACCCAGCAGTAAGGTCACTTTTCATGAAATAGGAAATGGGAGAAAGGAGAGGTAATTGAATGGTTGTCATCCAATAATTTGACCTAGACATCAAACCAACAAAGATAGTCAGGGGCCAAGGGTTGTGTAAACTAGTTTTTGAATCCCAAGACCTAATCGAATCAAAAAATTTGGGTTGGGAAAATGAGTTGTCTTTATGGTGTAGCGAAGTACTGTATATCCGACCTAGGCAGGATTCTTGGTATGTTGATATATCTTATTTCCTCCATCATGTAACTTGTCCTAAATACCTTAAGACTAGAGAGAGGAGAGTACTTAGGTTAAAATTTTCCCAGTACCGTCTCATCAATTCGATATTATTTCGCATGAATTATGATAGTGTATTACTAAGATGCCTTTAAAAAGAAGGTGTTGAAAACGTATTGAAGGAACTTCATGATAATCCTGCATGTGGACACTTCAAATGAGAGACTATTGCTCGTAAAATACTAAGGGCATGTTATTATTGGCCAACTTTGTTCAGGGACGCACACACATATGTGAGAAGATGCAAAGTTTGTCAAATAAGTGTTGGGAAAGAGAAGAAGGCATTCATCATGTTGCATCTGGTGTCAATGTCTAGATCATTTGAGAAATGGGGAATAGATTTTATAGGAGATATCGACCCAAACTCTTCCAAACAACACAAATATATACTAACTACAATTGATTATTTCACGAGGTGGTCGGAAGGTATCCCACTTACCCATGTCAATGAAAGGGTAGTAATCTAGTTTTTAGAAAAGCACATAATAACAAGGTTTGGGGTACCTTCCAATTTGGTTTTTGATAATGATGCATACTTTTCTTCCACTCTTTTGAATAAATATGCTCTAGATAAAGGAATTATTCTGAGATACTCCAGTAACTATTACCCGCGGGGAAATGGTGTTGCAGAGTCAACCAATAAAAATTTGGTAATAATTCTTAAGAAAACAGTAGTAGAAAATCATCAGAATTGGCACAATGCACTTTAAAACGCTCTATAGGTTGATAGGGTGACCCCCAAGGAAGCCTTAGGGAATTCACCTTATATCCTAGTGTATGGACAAGAAGTTATCCTGCCAACTAGTTATATCTCCCATCCTAGCAACTTTCCCAATCCTCAAGAGGACAACCCTTGTCAAGCAAGCAACAGAGGATAAATACACTTTTAATGGTTGAGGAAGAAAGAGAATGGAATAGGAGGAAGTTTGCAACTCATCTACAGATAGTTAAAAGATGGTTTGATAAACACAAGGTTGGGGACAAATATTTTGAAGTACGGGATTTAGTCCTAAAGTGGGAAAAAATCAATGAGCCAAAAGAGAAACATTCAAAGTTCCAAAACCTATGGCTTGGACCTTTCCAAATTGTTGAAAAGCTTGGGATAGGCACGTATTGACTGAAAAATATTTGGGGTGATCTTGAGGCTCTCCATGTTAATGGCCAAGGTTTGAAACGTTTCTTTTCATAGTTGCCTTTTAGGCAATCTCTTGTACCATATTTTACCTATGTTACCTTTTCACTTTGTTTGATTAGATAGATTATTCTTTTAGGTCCTTGTGTTCTCATTTTATTTTAGCTTATCTTTTCTTTTGTTAAGAATTTGATTTTCTGGTTTTTTTTCTTTATTTCGATTTTGAGTATGACCCCGAGAATATTCTCATACCCCAGATAGAAAAGAGTGTGTTCTCATTCATGTTAGTAAAGACAATAAAGAAAATTAATCAGTGTTGGTTCCTCCACTACAAGAAACACATATCCTCCTCCATGGTTGATTCTTGGCACTTGTGCAATAATGTCGTATATAAGTACAAGAATAAAACAGATTTTCATAACAAGTCAGAATGTACAATCAGGAAGGGTATGCAAATATCTTCGTCGGGCCTATGGAAGCTCGTTGGTAGCAGAGCGAGGTCTGTGATATCGAGGTGACTCCAATGGGGCTATGGACACTTGCTGGCAGCAGAGCAACACCATGGGAGGATCCTAACTTTAATAATTAAATATACCGACCTTTCTATCAATCATGAATTCCAACTCACCTCTCGTCAGATGGATATGATTTATTGGTTTAATGAAAAGAAGCATGAAATCAGATGAATCTCCATAAGTGGCCAACATAAATTTTCCCTGGGCCATATGCATACGGATTTATGAATCATCTGTGGGTCTTTATCTCAAGTTTAAATCCAACTCTCAAAATTTATTATTGATAACAGTGAACAAGGAAGGAAGAGATGTTGGTTTCACCTAATGAATCACAATTTGTTGAGCACTCAACACAAAATTTCTAAAATTTTAGGGTATCACTTTTCTTTGATTTCATCCTTATACTTTGATTTTCACATGATCATGATCAGTTTTGGAGTTTTTTCTTTTGTTTCCCCACCTTGGAAAAGTCTCGAGCTTAATACAGATTTCCATTAGAAGAGAAAGGAGTCTAGGTGGTTTAAATAACGAGATAGGGTCTTCAACACTTAGTACTTTCAAGATTATCCATTTTTCTGACAATGTCTGACTTCTTATGATGCCCGATAGTCACCCCTCAAGAGTGTCAACGTCGATAAACGTCGAGCGTCACCCGTGTCGACATGCACATAGCGTCACTGAAATATCAGGAAAGGAATGTATCGACGTCGATGTTCATAGGCCATCAACACGCATCGTCAAACATTGCAAGATTAGCTTGAGACAATCCAAGTTTCGACGTCGATATATGATTTGTACTCAGAATTGTGACCGCCCGATTTTAACGAAAGGCTATCCTAATCGTTGATTCTTTAGGTTGAATTTTGTTAAGTTTTGAGCTATTATTATGTTTCTTTTCAATTTACTAGATAACAATAGCATAGGTAGGATCACTGAGAGAAACAAAATCACAATATACACAACATATATCCTAGGAAACCCTCATGGGGGAGAAAACCCAGTAAAACTTCCTTAATATAGATAGCCAATACAATGCCAAGACAATAAACCAAAAACAATAGAGAATATCCAACATTGAGCAATGTGCCTCTCTCTTCCTTCTTCTCCTAACCGTAACTACCAAACTTGCGCACTTGATGAGAAAATGAGTGAGTGATCAAATGAGGCGTTGGCTTCCTTTAGTTATACAAACTGGCAGGTGCGGGAAAGGTGTCTCTTCATTAGGCAGGGCCGACTTGTCTTCTTAGTGGTTAAAACCACTTTAATTTTCCTAGGGGGCGACTTCTCAATTTGCATAATATATTTAGGGTTTGACCGATCCACAAAATGGGATTTGGTCAATTACAATGGCCGACATGATCAATCCACAAAAGGGGATTGATCTAATGAATAATAACTCAATAATAAATAGAATACTCTTTGCAGTTACAATATTTCAACACTCCCCCTTAACAAGAAGGGTATTCTACAGACACAGCTCAATACAACATCATCAGGAAAGAGAGAGGGCAGCAACATCAACAACATCCGGAACACTAACTAGCATATCTATAAATCATCAGAAGTTTTTCTCATCATCATCATTCACATCATGGAGCTAGAGTAACATCATTATCCTCATCGGCATGAGGCTAAAGTAACATCATCATCATCTTTAGCGTGAGGCTAAAGTAACATCAGCATCTTCTTTAGCATGAGACTAAAGTAATATCATCAACATCTTTAGCGAGACGTGAAAGTAACATCGTCGTCTTCTTTAACATGAGGCTAAAGTAATATCATCAACATCTTTAGAATGAGGCTAAAGTAACATCATCATCTTCTTTAGCATGAGGCTAAAGTAATATCATCAACATCTTTAGCATGAGGCTAAAGTAACATCATCATCTTCTTTATCATGGGGCTAAAGTAATATCATCAATATCTTTTGTGTGAGGCTAAAGTAACATCATCATCTTCTGCATTAAAGTTGAAATAACATCATCATTATCATCTTCAGTAAGAATTTGAAGTGGCATCATCATCATCTGCATCAACATGGATTAGTATAACACTAATACATCATCATCATCAATAACAGCACAAGGTTGATACAACATCAACAATAGCAGCATCACAACACAAAGGTTGGAGCATCATCAACGTCAACACTAGGCTGTAAATATTCAGCACGAGGATGGCATCACAAAAACATCAGCACGAAGCTGGAAATCTTCAGCACGAGGCTGGCATCAACAACATCAGCACAAAGATGGAAATATTCAGCATGAGGATGGCATCAACAACATCAGCACAAAGCAAGAAATATTCAGCGCGAGGTTGGCATCAACAACATCAGAACGAAGCTGGAAATATTCAGCACGGGGTTGGCATCAACAACATCATCACGAAGCTGGAAATTTTCAGCATGAAGCTGGCATATCAACAACATCAGCACGAAGCTGGAAATCTTTAGCATGAGGCTGGAATCACAACAACATCAACATGAAGTTGGAAATCTTCAGCACGAGGTTGGCATCACAACAACATCACCATGAAGCTGGAAATCTTCAGCACTAGGTTGGCATCAACATCTTGTGGTACGATGACATATCCAAAGGGTCTACCCATGAATCAAAAGATTCCCTAGGATATAAAATCCTAACTGAGCTACCCTCTATTAGTCAGGATACCATAGTATCATCATCACTACTACCCCTTTCAAGGGACATCCTTTCAAACTATACCAAGCTTGTCTCAAAAGTGCTCAAACTTTACACGAGACAAAGGTTTGGTCTACAACCTGCTCATTTGCGCCAACATATTGGAGCTTTAAAGCTCCCCTCTGCATCATATTATGAATGAAGTGATACCCGATCTCTATGTGCTTTGACTCATCATGGAACACATCATCTTTATACAACTTTGGTTATCGCATAGGATCACGGTGGTTTCCATCTCCAGATAAAATAGATCTATCAACAACATCCGAAGCCATATGGCTTCACAACTAGCAGAACATGCAGCAATGTATTCTGCTTCTTTCATGCTGGGAGCAATGCTAGATTTCTCCCTACTCTTCCATGAAGTCGTGGTTGACCCCAGACTGAAACAAGATCCTGAAGTGTTGTTTCTATCAGAAACACTTCCAGCTCAATCTAAATCAATATATCCATACAATCTGAAGTCATGATCTCTAGTATAATAGAGAACAAAATCCAATGTACCCTTAAGGTATCTCATCACATGTTTTGCAGAAACAAGGTGAACACGTATGGGCTCTACCAGATAATGACTCAAGGTGTTCACAGCAAAACATATATATGGTATGGTATTCGTCAAATACATCAATGAACCAATAATTTGTCTGTACAAAGTAGCATCAACCAATTCTGACGAGGTATCTACCGGGAGCTTCAACTTTGTTTCCATGGGTGTGTACATGGATTTACATTCCAACATGTTAAACCTCTTCATTATTTCAACTGCATACTTCCCTTGGTTAAGGAAGATCTTCTCTGGGCTCTGCCAAACTTCAAGATCTAAGAGATAAATCATTAAGTCTTTCATAAAACTCTGTAGCGAGCTTCTTTTGCAATATGTGATGAGATTTTCTTAATCTTGTCACGAATACATCATCTACATATAGTAGTAACACCATTGGCTCAGCATTCATAACCTTGAGGTAAAGGTTAGAATCATCTTTACTCTTGGTAAATCCCAAGCTCTTCAGGAAACTGTTAATTCTGCCATATCAATCTCTAGGAGCTTGCTTCATCCTGTACAGATCCTTCTTCATCCTGCAGACCTGAGTCTTTCTATATTCAACTTCAAACCAAATTTTCACATTACATTATACCAATCTGGAACACTTGCTTAGTTGCAACTCAATATGCATAATCGTGTGCTAGCTCTATGTGCTCTCTGCAAAGCACTATCTGTCTCACTTCCTGAGAGTATGTCCTCTCATATTTCTACAATTGTTCCTTCTGGAACCTGGAATCTGCACCCACAGCTGCTCTGAAGCTGAGAATGGTTGCTCCATTCTCACTATGACTGTTGAAATCTGAGAGTAACTCTTCTACTCCATCATGGCAACAACTTCATCTGAAACTGAGAGTGGCTAAATAACTTATATTGAAGGTAGCTCTTCTTCTTTCATGGAGGTAACTCTATCTTTTATTGTAGTCATGTCTCCATGACCCAACTAATGTAATGCACCCACTACCATTCAATTTTAAATATGGGGATTGCTCCCCCTGCATCTCATACTAAATATGAATCATGGTTGTTATGGTTGTCTTCATGAATACTGGAATTATTTCTTCAATTACTGGAGTAAGTGTCACGTCATAGTATTCCACCTCTTGTTGGGAGAATCTTTTGGACACTCATCAGGATTTGTACATCTGCAACATGCTTGATCTGTTAGATCAATCTTGGAAGTTAATACTAACTTCTCTTCTAGTCTCACGGAAAAATCCATATTCTAGTATTTCTAACTAGCTTCCTTCTCTGTCACTAAAACAAGGGAATCTTCCCAGGAGATTTCATATCTCCTAGAAGTTTTTGAAGCTACGATCTAGTCTTCTCATGGCATCTATCTCCCAGTCTTGGAAGTTGTTTCTTCATCTGATCCTTTCTGATATCAAGCTTACTCTTGATTTCATTTAAGTCTACAAGGACTTCATCATCTCTTATGGGGTATACTTTTAGTTGAATACCAAGTCTAAATATGAAAAGTTGAGTCAGACTTCAAGTGAATTCTCCTTCCTGTCAAGGTGGATTTGGCTTCATTATCCTTTGAAAAAGTCCTCTGTGAGTTCTTGTTCTAATGTTTGTTCATCTTTGGAGCTTTCTGCTCCTTACAATCAATCTCCATATGAGATACTCTGGATCTCAAAATAGCTTCTTCTTCATCTTCTTTGGTACATGGATGTATACTGTCATGTACACGGCTTGGGTAGTTTGCTTCATGTCTCATCTAATTTGTTGTCTTCTATAACCTTCACTATAGATTCCTTAGGGTTATCACCTGTGACCTGAACCAAGATCAACAAAACAACAGGCAACAATAATACTCTTTTGGTAATAGTAATAAAACAATAGCACGAATAATCATCACAGTGGCTCCTTTAGAGCTATCACTTGTGACCTGTCTGAAACAAAGATCAAAATAAGAAATACAATACAAAATGAGATCAACACTCTTCTAGTGTTGTGATAAAACATTCATCCATGGTAACCTGGAACCAACACAAGAAGTTTCTCCTAGAGGAGATGTTAGTTGTATCTGGTAAATGATTACATTAAGCATTTATCTCAATATGCTCACATGCTACCAAGCATAATACTTTTCAAAGACTGCTACCTCAATTGTAGTGTTTACTTGTAAAGGGGTAGTTATCAACTTTGTCATGTGCAACTTTGAATCTTATCAACTTAATTAATCAAACCTGGAACCTCGAGTCTTGTCCTCAAGAATGAGTGTGTTGATTTTCTTCCAAGTCTCCTTCACTCAAGATGACAAGGGATTTCTTCAACATGTCTTTTGTACTAAGACAATATGTTATCTTGACATAAAGTTGGGTTAGAGAATAAACTCTATGATCTCAACTTTAATCCATATAATACCTTGAATTTAATTTTGACCAAAGGTTACTATGATGGTAATTCGAAAATCTTCTATAGAATCAGTGTGTTCTACCCGTGGAGGTGGTGTAGAAACGTCTTGGACTTCACTTTGATGAGGGGAACCTTCAGGGGTACCCTCAGGTGTCGTCGTAGGTAAGGGTTGTGAAACGTCCGGATGTTCTGGAGATAAACCTTGCATCCTACGTGAACGTCGTGGGGGAGCAATTGTAAACAAGTAACAAGCTCCGCTAAGAAAATCCTATGGTCAACTTCGAGAAACAACACACACTAGTAAAGAAAATCTAGGAA
>ML776900.1:1559429-1571730 GCA_009831015.1 Picea engelmannii | reverse complement strand
CCCTTCTAGAAGGTTCGAGATTTTTATCTTTTTCCTTCCTTTGGAACATGTTCGCACCCTGACAGTTAGGTACAGTGCGAACCCTTCGCACCCCAGCTTAATGCAGCCTGCGAGAATCAGACATTCTAGCAGGCAGATATATAGGTAGCCTGCGAACATCCCTTAAAAGCATGATTTCTGGAAGCAGACAAATGTAACTTTTCTCAGGAAAGTGTTCTTAGTGAAGAGCTTGATTTTCCATCATCATAACATCATCATGATGACCAAAATTGTGGATAACAACCTGGCTTGAACTTTACAATAAAATTCACAATGATGATTTTTTTGAATTCACTCTGCATAGCGATTCGGAAGTAAGAGTCTTGGATGACCAAGTCTTTCAAAATATAAAATTATCATCCCTATACATGGTAGCCTCTAGAAACTTGGTTTTACCCTACATAAAAACCTTAGAATGGACAATTAATCACACCAAGGCTGGAAAATGTGTGATTAACGATGTGAATGATCAATGTGTTGGTTTTTTTCTGCCAATGGAGGTCAACAAGTATTACAAACTCGGGGAGCCCGAAGTTTGGCTTAACATTGACTTCGTGATCAAGTTATATGAACAACACAACATTAATTAGTTGTTGGCATCTTGGTGGAAGGAAGATAGGAATTTGTGAACAGATCATCTGGATGGTACAATACTATAAACCTTAGAGAACCATATATATTCCTCATGGCCTTGATATGTTGGTTGTATGGGAAAAAGGACTTCTCCAAGTTTTCGGAAGCATGGATTCCCTTGGCATATACAATAGCCATATCCAGAAATGTCTTCAATTGGGACGCCATAATTTAAAAATAGTTGAGCATTAAGGTTGAGCAAGCACATAAACCAAAAGGAGGAGAAGTCCCCTCTTTCTTTATAGCCTCATACCTATTAGATGCAATGTGTGCTAGAAATGTATTTCCAAGGATGGGGTTAAGCTGTCATGTCTCAGAGTTACCCGTCTATGTCTATTTCAGTGTCTTATGGGAGAATAGGTATAAGAAGTCTTACGCTACAATTTGTGATGAATTCTTGGCTAGGGTATATTTCCTAATATTTAAATAAATTTGTCCAATGATTTCTGAAGCAACTAGAAAGGTCAACTCCAGAGTAGGGAATTAGTACATTGAAGAGAAAAGTACGTACCGCAAGATTTTTCGAGCCACTGGGGCCCTACTTTTTCTACCATCTTATGTGCCAGACTAGCTGGTATTGGGGGAGATTTGTTACCATAATATCATACAAGGTTTCAATTCCTCCCCAGTGAAAGATAAGAAAAGAGCATTCATTCCATACAGATTCTATGTAGGCTATCATTTCGTAAAAGATACCACACAGGCAAGTATGAAGCTCAAAGTCGGGTAGAATATAAGTTTTACACGGGCATATACATGAAACATGATCCAAAAAATTTAGTGGCTCAACATGATGGACATGTAGTATCTCACTGGTCATATTCACATGACAATTTTGAAGATGAAATCTTCACTGAAAATGATCTGGATTGGGAAGAGGTCCTACGAAGGAAAGAGAAACTAGATCTAACCCTATTTAAGGCTCTGTCAAGAGATAAACAATTAGAATGGTTGGAATAAACAACAAGAGCTACTATACGGGTACAAAATGAAAATGTAGAGCAAGAAGCAATAAGAGTTGAAGCACTAATGCTCCTAGTGGAAGCTAAGAGAGTATTCCATGAGCATGGGAAAAATCCTACCATTCAAGTACTAGGACCACCAACTATAACTCCAATGATACATATGGGAAAAGGGGAACTAACACCCCCAGGGGACACTACACCTGACGGAAACATTGAACAACTAGTTGTGGAGAAGGTACAGGTAGAGCAATCGGGACGTGGATTAACAATAGAACCCTTGACAGTGACACCAAGCCCAAGTGCACTAGAACCAGTAATAGCTTATCTAATTACAATTTATGATGATGAAAGTGAGGATTTGTACAATACAACAGTTCCCATTATCAATGAATCTGGTACATAAATATTAGACTCCCAACTAGCTCAAGGACTACAACCCATGGATATGGGGGAAAACTTGAATACAACTGAAAGCATTACTACCCCCTTAGGATGAGGGTCATAGCCTCAAGCTGAAGGATAAATTCGTCAAGAGAGCAAGGAAGAGAAATGGGACACAGAAGATTACAAGTCAGTAGGAAAGGGCGAGACACAAGAAAAAGAGCAGGAAGGAGCTCAACAAGATGAAGAGGATCCACAAGGCCTTTACACAAATTGAATATATCAGAGAAATCCAAAAGGGATAGAGTGAAGAGGAGCACGGTATTTGTTGAATTTTTCATAAGAGATGATATTGTATGTGAATGAATATCTTATTACAATGATGAGTGTTCTATATATAAAGAACATATGGTGACCATGGTGACCATCCATGAAGATATGCATCCCTTGGGTAATAAATATATTTATCCTTTATATTATATTATACATATAATATACATATATTTTATATTTATACTTTATTATATATTATTACATTAATAATATTATAATTAATAATATTGCTTAATAATTAATAATCATATTATTAATTATCAATCTAGTAGAATGTCTTTCCGATGTTGCCCAAAAATCAACACTCCCTCTTAGCGAGGGATACATTCTACATTATGCCAAGATTACCTTTGAAAATTACCTTTGAATATTGCATGTGGGTAGCTCTCAAATAGCTTCAACATGTCACCATAAAATCCAATACCTCGCAATGCATATGTGCTTCATCATGTGCACCCTTGTGACTCCACAGCCAATGAACCCAAGGTCTGTGGGTAGTTCTCAAATAACTACAACATGTCCTTGGGACATCCACTACCTTGCAATGACATATGAATCCATCACTCCCTCTAAAGAGGGACTACATCGATCTTATCCCTGAAGTACTTGAACTTCATCCTTGACAATGTCTTTGTCAGCACATCCAAAACCTTCTCATTGGTAGCCACATATTGGAACCTCGTTGCTTCCTTCTACACCATATTGGAGCCTCATTACTCCCTTCTTTACCAAGTGTCTAGCAACCAAGTGTCACTTCCATGAGACACAGACTCCAAGTCTGATACCACATGAGCTCACATCCATTTACTATTGAACACGTGAATCTATACATCCTTGGATATCCATAGTGAAACATGACTTCACCCCATGCAACCAAGGTCTGTGGGTATCTCTCAATAGCTACAACATGTCCCCAAGACATCCACTCCATGTGATGCATCAGTACTTGATCATGTGCACTCATGTCTCAGTGCCAACCCTTCTTCATGTTGGATGAGCTCCACCTATCTCAGTGCTATCCCTTTTTCATGTTGGATGAGAACACTTAGTGATAACCCTTTTTCATGCTGGAAGAGTTCCACATGTCTTAGTGCCATCCCTTTTTCATGTTGGATGAGAACACTCAGTGCTATCCCTTTTTTGTGGTGGATGAGTTCCACCTGTAATAGTGCAACATGACTTCACCCCATGCAACCAAGGTCTATGGGTAGCTCTCAATAGCTACAACATGTCCCCGGGACATCCACTCCCTACGATGCATCAGTACTTGATCATGTGCACTCCTGTCTCAGTTCCATGCCTTTTTCATGCAGGATGAGAACACTCCCTATGAAGAGGGACCACACCAAGCTTGTCCCTGAAGTACTCAAACTTCATCCTCGACAATTGCTTGGTAAACACGTCTGCAACTTGATCCTCTATAGTCATGAAATTGGAGCCTCACTGCTCCCTTCTACACTATATCCTTGATATAGTAATTTATGATCTCGATATGCTTCGACCTGACATAGACCACGGGGTTCTCTCATGACTTCATGAAACTATGGTTGTCACACCAAATGTAGGTCACCTCCAATCTGAGACCAAATAACCCAGATAGAAGTTCTCGAAGCCACACTGCTACTACACATGCTGCCAAATACTCAGCTCCAGTCGTACCGAGCGCCACACATGACTGCTTCCTGCATCCGATAGAGCCTCTTACTCCTTACTATAGTACCCATCTCCCTATGGAATTGACCTTCCAACTCCCTCTCGATCACTGAATATCAACTAAATCTTCAACCTACCGACTTCATCACTTGTCCTCCAGAACAAGTCTCGTCATCCTCTTCTTGTAGGTCTTACCTACAAGTCAAATTCAGTCCAATAGTCTAGAATTTCTGAAGCCACACTGCTTCGTGACTTGTTTCACATGCATACTTAGTTTCAGCCGTATTGAGTGCCACACATGACTACTTCCTCCATCCAACGGAGCCTCCTACTTCTTACTGTACTACCCAGCTTCCTCTGGAACTGACTGTCTAGCTCCCTCTTGAGCACTGAATATCAACTAGATCTTCAACCTGTTCACTTCATCACTTGTCCTCCAGAACAAATCTCGTCATCCTCTTCTTGTAGGTCTTACCTACAAGTCAATTTCAGTCCAATAGTCATCAATTTCTGAAGCCACACTGCTTCGTGCCTTGCTACCACATACTATGCCTCAACTGTACTAAGTGCCACACACAACTTCTTCATGTTGCTCCATGAAACCATATTGGATCCTAGAATGAAGAAATATGTCGAATTACTCTTCCGATCAAGAATACTTTCTACCCAATTTGAATTCAAATATCCATATAACCCGAACTCATAGTTTGTCACATACCTGAGACCATAATCCAATGTACCCTCAAGGTACCTCATCACATGTTTTGTTGCGACCAAATGAACCTACATGGGATGCTCCATATATTAAATCAGGGTGTTCACAACAAAACATATATCCGGTCTTGTGTTCGTCAAGTTCATCAACGAACCCACCATCTACCTGTATAAAGTAACATCCGCAGTATCTAAAGTTGTATCGTGCAACAACTTCATATTTAATACCATAGGTGTATCCATTTCCTTGCAATCTAACATCCTGAACCTCTTCAGGATTTCTATTGTATGCTTCCCTTGATTCAAAAATATCTCATCCTATCTGTGCCATACCTCGAGACCCAAAAAGTAATGCATCATCCCGAGATATTTCATCTCAAACTCAGCAACCAATTTTTCTCTTACACTTTAAGTTGAGCTTTTCCACACCTGTTTAGAAATAAGTCATCCATATACAACAGTAGTATTACTGGACCAGCATCCACAACCTTAAAGTAAAGGTTAGGATCTTAATTGTTGTTTGTAAATCCTAAGCTCGTCAGAAAAATGTCGATCCTACCATACCATGCTTTGGGTGCCTGCTTTAATCCATATAAATCCTTCTTCAATATGCACATTGAGTGTCCCGCGGTTGTCACATACTTTAACATAGTGTTATGTGACTACAAATACCATTCTTCGTTATCAGGTTGCCATCTATGCCATAGGAATAATTGCAGTCCTTCTGGATGTTGAAAACCACGCACTTTGAGTCTTATGTCCTTAGAAGACTATGCTAGGGTCATCATCCATTGGTCAAAATTACCATGACCAATCCCGAGAGAATGTCAACCTGATGTTGAAATATTAACACTTAAGAATAACTTCTCAAATTACATAAAATCTCAACACTCCCTCTGCATGTGTTGACCTCCTCTTCTTCTTCATTACATGGATGTGCACAACTCTATGTCTAAATAGTCTTGCTTCATGTTTCTTCCTACGATTGTCATTATGGCTCCTTCTTAGAGCTATTACCTGTGATGTGCCTGGAACAAGAAACAAGAACAAAAAAAAAGAATCTCCTAGAGGAGATCAATTTATCTTGTGCACAACTATATACAGTGACCCTCGAAATGATACATCTTCTACGAACACACATCCAGCATACACTCGATGTCATACGACAAACCATGTTAATTTTCTAATGTTAAATTAGACAAGAACAATTTTCAGCAAGTGGTAATTGCTTCCAACGATATTACTTTAGTAAACTTTAGAACATCACTAAGTAATTACACTCAAAAAAATTCAACTACTTAGAAAATTTGGTCTCTTCCTAAGATCACTTCCCACGTGTGACAGAGAAAAATATGTGTGTCTATTGTTGTGTCTTTTTATAGTAATATTAAATTGATCCATAAAAGACACGTCTCTTTGAAAATTAAATTTAAATTTTATTTTATTTCTTCTAAATAGTTGGAGAATACCTCCCATAACTACCCAAAGATTAATTTGGTTATAATCCATCCACATAGTATTTGATTTGTTAAATTGTTCCTCCATAATTCACGTGATTCTTTGCATAAATATAGGTAGAAGAAAATATGGAGTACATTCCTCATATTTAGGTAATTAGACATATTTACTAGAAATTATTGCCCATCATAATTTATGGAATTGTTTCTATAATTTAGGTAGGACTAAAAAGTAAATATGTTGTACATAGAGATTGCAACAACCCCATAAATTTAACACTCCCAACACTTTACTCTACTCTCATTTTCTTGGGCCCTCCTCGAGTCTCGCTCTGATACCATGTTGAATTTTTCATAAGAGATGATATTGTATGTGAATGAATATCTTATTACAATGATGAGTGTTCTATATATAAAGAACATATGGTGACCATGGTGACCATCCATGAAGAGATGCGTCCCTGTAATAAATATATTTATACTTTATATTATATTATACATATAATATAAATATATTTTGTATTTATACTTTATACTTTATTATATATTATTACATTAATAATATTATAATTAATAATATTGCTTAATAATTAATAATCATATTACTAATTATCAATATAGTAGAATATCTTTCCAATGCTTCCCAAACATCAACAGTATTAGGATGCTCACGGATGACTGTTTGTCTAGATTCCAAAATGCAACAGAATATTAGACACAACTAGTGGTAGAACCACAGCGAAATATGCAAAAATAGATGGGAGGAATGTCTCAACAATTGGGAAAAGATAAACCAGAAGATGAAAGATATTCAACTCCCTGAATTTGGTATGCCTAAATATTTCATGGACCTCAATGATATAGTCAAGCAGCTAGAGGGTCAAGATCGAAAGTTCAAAGCCAATTTTCTTGAAATCAAAACTTTAGAAAAGGGACAAGTGCGAAGGTTTATCGATGGCCCGATAGGAGCACCTGCAATATTGTGGTACTTAAGTGTTGAAATGAATCAGTTCAAACATCAAGTAATGGAGATGAGAGACGAGCTTAGTGCATCAATGGAACAATGATGATTTTCATACCTCCACACCTGTGAAGATCTTTCTGCCCAATGGTCCAAGTATGATCGACAAAATCTGTTAGGATGACAGGAAGTTTATTGGGAGCGTACACGTGGATGAATCCACTCTATCGATTTTTGTCTTTACTTTAAGTGAATTTTTACGCTATTTTTAGTAGGTCTATTTTTTATAAGTAAAGACATCGACCTCATTTTGAAGGGTCGGTGGTTTTTGTAGGAACTAGGGGGTTAGACGAAGAATTATTTTTTAAGTTTAATATTGACGCTCATACAAAGCCAGAGACAAATTTCTCCCAAGATTGTGGGTAAAATCAATCTATGGATTGTTCTACAACAGGTATCAACTACAGGCCCTTTAATAAGATTGTGATTATGTTAAGTTATCTTGAATGATTATTATTGCTAAATGAATGTTGATTTAAATTTGATGGTGTTTTTTTTACATTACATGCAGATAATATGCAGAATTAATTTCATTATTTGTTTTTACATGTGATTTGTGTGTAATTGTTTCTCTCTATCTCTCAAACAATATTTGTTGATTTATTAATAATAGTATTATTTGCTAATATTGATTAGGCTCGTGTATTGTTTGGCATATCGTTGGAAAAGGGTCACCCTGTGCCCGGTTTTCTTTTGGTTTAGTTATCTAAGTTATTTTTGTTTCTAGCATTTTTGAATATTAAATAATAAAATTCCAAAAAAGAGATATACAGTTAGAAAGGAAACTTTTTGAAATGACATTTAAATCCCATCAAAACTTGTTGAACTATCAATCCGGAGAATTGTGCTACTTTAAACAGAGAAGAGTCTAATTGGGCCTTGTCCCTGGGCATGATTCCTACTGCTAAGTTAAAGAGAATTTTGACCCCTCAACAGAGTCTATCTAAGTTACTAGTGGAGGGAGGGTGAAAGTACCCATAAGAAATGATTCTTTGAACTTTCCTGCACCAATATTATGAAATGTGGCCTTGGAATCACCGACAAATGGAATGTTTGTTTCAATGTTGGTTCTCAATTCAGGTGTGTAGTATGCTAACTGGTCAATGGTAACCAATTTACCTTGATGAGGAAAGTGAATCACTCAAAATACTGAAGACATAACCATTGTAATTGCATATGACCAAGTGTGCCCAGTAGAATATTGTAACCAAGAGGAGTGTCAGCCACTTTGACTTTGATTAAAATAGACTTACCACCTAACTTGATGAGAAAGGAAGTGATAATTCAATGAGGCTTGAAAAAGTGACCATCAAATGCTTTCAACATTGTGTTTGATGGAACAAGCTCTAGAGAATCTACAGTTGTCCAATGGGATAAAGACATGATGCAAGTGGTGTAACACACCCAACCCCTAAATACCCTTTCTAGGGATGGAGCATCAAATTTTTGTTTTTCCTAACTCTCTCAAATCCTAATTATGGGATCTCCATTGGCTAATGCTCACCATGAGCTTTCTAACAGTCGCCACCACACTAAAATCTAAGCTTTGTTCTGCCATTTATTGCCTCCTGAAGTTACTCAGGCATTATTAGTTGGGGTCTTCAACGTTCGGTGCTAGACACCCTTTTTCTTACTCCTCGAATTCCCAAAATCTCGCCACATGGCCTTATCCATTCAACGATCAATGTTATATGTTTTACGTTGAATGTCCCTTTTTCGGGGTTTGGAAATTAGAGATCGACGTCCTACGTTATCGGTGACCGATGTCCTACGTTATCGACGTTCGAAAATCGGTGATTGTCGTTCAACGTTCAGCATTCGGTGATCGACGATCGATGTTGATCATCGCTTTACTATGCTACGCCCCAAATCTATCGAACTCCCAAAGTCCCGGAGTCCCGGTCGCATCACCAACCACGTTGGCAAGGCGGGCACGAACCAGAAGTTGACACGTGGCAAGGGCCATGGGTGACACATGTCCTTATTAGGGGGGTGACATGTGTAATGCTCTAATAGCCATAAAGGGTCTGTGAATCATCCATATCTTGGTGACACTTGGCACCTTAGTTACAGGTCCATGTCACCCTGGATGATGTCACTGTACCACGTCAGCCCCAGGCATATGGCCTTCTATCTTCCTTCAAATCTCATGATCGAGGTCTTTCCACGTGGATCTATAGATCGCAGCTGCCATTACTTCACAACTCTAGGCTTCGGACCTTACCAACTCCTCACATCGCAAATCCCTCGAAGAGCCAAGTCTTTGGATTCTTGGATCTAGTGCCATGTGTCCTCACCCTATCAACGGTTGAGATTCACTTCATCGTTTGCAAATTTATAGGTTTTCACACTCTAAAGACTCTTGGCCAAATTCCTTCGGAGTACCAAGTCTCTGGACTATAGGATCTCCTGCCATGTGAAATATCATCCAACAACTCTAGTCCAACGAGCGACTTTTGAAAAGGGACAAGTAGGGACCACGTGTCACTCCATGACGCATTCCCAGTTGGTTGGGTAGTCGAGGGGGTTCTCAACGGAGTCCTTAGATCAAAGATTGAGAGGGACCCCGAAGGATCCGAGGATCGACAGTCTACGTCACTTCGGAAGTTCGACATTCAGGAGTCTGACGTGTGTCTTCCAGCTTACTCTCTGGAGTGTCGAATACATAAACTTTTGGATAGTCATTGATCTATGGACACACGTCCCTCTAATCTCAACAGTTCGTATTAACTTTACTACTCCGACATTCGGGAGTTTCAGTGCTAGACCACCCCTATTCTCCCGAAGTGGAACTTCGTTGAAGTACTTAACGCTACCATTCCTAAGTCTGATCTAATGGCTAAGAGAGGTCTCCACTAGATCCCCAGATCTACAACCCTCATCTATTTGCGACTCCAGACTTCGACTATTTTCAAGGGTTGTGGAGTCATAAGTTCTGAATTCCTGAAGCCAAAAGGGCTAGCTTATTTCAGACTAGCGTAGGGTTTCCAGACCCTGGTCATATGGGTCCTTTGGAAATTCTTGTGGGCCAAACACTAATCCTTTCAGCAGAAAATGGGTTAAGGACAAGGGCATGAGTCCTCAGTTAGATGGGTGGATAGTCTGAAGGAAACGCCCTTTTTCCCCACAAATTTGAACTTGACATTCCCGCTAAGGTAAACTCAAAAGATCGGCAGGACTTAGATGCTTTAGTTAATCCTACCCCGAATCTCCTGCGAATTCACATCCCATAACTCTCTAGCAAAAAAATTGAGGTAAATCAAAGAGCAAGTAAATACAACAGTTTACAGAAGCAAATGAACATTTCTAATAATTGTTCAAACACTGCAAGACTTAACCATAAACACAAAAATTCAATCATTGCATCCAATGTATTACATAGAGTATGAAAATACTTATCATAACTGGAAAATGTGAAGCGACTTCTGAAAGGGGTGCATGTTTCCTCCCAACAATAGGCACATCCACTCCTAACGGATTTACCACTGGCCACCCCCAAGCTATACCAAGATGCTTTGAGAGAGATTATTTCTCCTTGCTCCACGACAGTTAGGGACGGAAGTTACTCTCCTCCTGCCACATGAAATTGGAAACTGTTTTTCTCTACTTCAAGCAAGGAGGTCTACACGAGCACTTCCTCTGTCATTCATCAACCTCATTTATCATATTGTAGTGAAACCTTGCCCATGGCTTCTTACAGCCAAAACGAGCTTGCTTCTCATCTTTTCTCTCAACTCCAGAGTTGAAAACATGCTTCTCTTCTCTTCTCGAGATTATTCTCTCTACTCTGATTCCTTGCAGATCTATCTCTATCCCCTGAATTATCTCCTTTCTTGCCTTCCTTGGCAAGGTTGTGTGGGTTCGAATCCCCAATTCGTGGTCAGGCATGGAAGCCTCACAGATGGGTACCCTGCCCCATCTCCTCATTAACTCTTGAGGATGGCCTTCCAACTACCAGCCTAACTAGTAATTCATTTATGGGTCAGAGGACTATTGAGCAATTACACCCGGTAGGTACTGGTTTGGTGAGGATCATCTCAACCATTCTTGGTTTCCCTCACCATCTCTCTCATAGAATCCATGGTCTATCTAGGAAAACTCCCCCCGCCATTTCAGCAGTTGTGCAACACATATCCAATTTCTATTAATAACATAAAATTCATACATTGAACCTTTTATGCAAAGGTTCATCAAATCAAACATTCACACATATTTAGTCCGCCATAGTCTTTTGGCCAGTTATAGTTATATTTACAAACTGGCGGAAATAGGGTTATTACGATTGGAGGCTCCTTCATCAATGATGCATTAGAATATGTTCATTCCACTCAACGAAACTTATATTTGAAACACAATTTGGTGAGGAAGCCTAGGCCTAGCCTAGTCGATATTAAAATTAGTCAAATGAGTATTTGATGGATTAATGCCACCAATAAAATTCAACAATGCTTTGTGATGCAATAGAAGGAGGACAACATTCATAATGCACAGTGCCTAAGCTAAATCTTCAACAATATTGTAGTTTTGAGTAGCTTTGACATTGGGATTGTGCATAGACCTTCTTAAGACACATTCTAGGGGATGAGGCATATTATATGGATTATATATGGATTATATATGTGCATAGAGATATCGGGTTGGGACAAAGATGGATCTTTTGTTGTAGATCCATTCTCATAAACATTTTAATTATGATCTCGGGTCTATATGTGAACATCTTGTTCACACATGTAAACATTAGAATTCAAAGTATTACCCCCTTGTGGGGGATTGCCCTGATTTCCATTTTATGGAGGTGCAGGGTTAGAAGCAACCATTTGTTGCTCCTAAGTAGGAAAATGATTCATTAATACTGTGGGTTATTTTTGTTGGATCATGTTGTCATTGATGCCAATGATTTGATTGTTTGATGTCATTGATTGATGTCAAGTGACTGATTGATGCCAAAGGATTGATTGATTGATGATTGATGTAATGAAATATGTATTGTCTTTGATGAGAATGCATAGATGAAGATGGATCAATGAGTTGTCATTGATATGATGAAGATGGATCAATGAGTTGTCATTGATACATGATGAAGATGGATCAATGTGGTTTCATTG
>ML776900.1:1547229-1559379 GCA_009831015.1 Picea engelmannii | reverse complement strand
ATGCATTGTTGGGAAAATGTATAGATGACTCATTATTGTCTTATCATGATTGATAAGGTGCACAAATGGATGAACTCCAAAGTGGTCCCCTTATGGTGAAATCCCTCATGGGAAGACGCTTTGCGGACCCATTCTTGTATGTGGAATAATGAGATGAAGATCAAGGAAATTGTTGGTGAAACTATCCTAGATGGATATTGATTGTCATGCCATTTCCGGTGGTATGTGGAATGTCACATAATTCCTCACGGTTTGAGAGTTATGGCCTTATGAAGTTGAAGGACCCCCATATGAAGGCTTGAAGCCCACAAGGTCAAAGAAGTCAAAGTGACCTTAAATGAAGAAATCATTATTTAAATGATAAAGTAAAGTGACAAAGTCAAGGTGGATTATTTAAATAATAAAGAGAAGTAACAAAATCAAAAAATGATAAAGTAAGGTGACAAAATCAAGACGAAATATTTAATTGATAAAGTATTGGAGACTTTTCTATTTATGAAAAGTGGTTAACCCTAAAATAAGGAAAATAGGTTAAGTGACCTAGAAATGGGTTGAGTGCCCTAAAAGAAGAAATCATTATTTAAATGATAAAGTAAAGTGACAAAGTCAAGGTGGATTATTTAAATAATAAAGAGAAGTGACAAAATCAAGAAATGATAAAGTAAGGTGACAAAAGCAAGAAGGAATATTTAAAAGATAAAGTATTTGAGAACTTTATATTTATGGAAAGTGGTTAACCCTAAAATAAGAAAAATAGGTTAAGTGACCTAAAAATGGGTTAAGTGACCTAGAGGATGAAAGTATAAATAAGATAGCAATGGTCTCTTGTAGATCATCATTTTTGTGGATCAATGGAGAGCTTCTTGTGAGAATATCTTTTGAAGTATTGATGGAGAGCTTCTTGTGAGAGATTCTTGAGCATTTTTGGTGTGGAACACTTGAAAATATTGAATTTCTATAGGTGACTAAGCTAACCAAAGGATATATAAGCCAAATTTCAGAGGGAAGGTGAAGAAAAGAGGGCCGGAATTCAAGGGAGGATAAATTATTTTCTTGATGCTTTCTAAGGTATGTTATTTATAGGTCATATCATTATTTTCGAAATAACATTTTTTCTATAATGATTCAGACCGTGAAATTGATATTCCATTGAGGAAACATATCCATTTATTTGTGGTAAAAAATTCAGCTTATGGGTCGTTGTATTTTTGGAGATACACTCTGTGGAAAATAAGGTTTGTGGATAGTCCTAAAACTAGTTTAAAACAGGTGTTTCGGGTAAAATCATCATAACTTCTTCATAATAGATCCAAAAATTTAGTGAGACCAATTGTGTTGGTTGTATAACAGTCTTTAGTATTCTTTGTAACAGTTTCATATCGATTCAAAAAATATTTCGTGTGGGGAACGCTCTACAAGGTCGCTCTCTAGAATAAGCCAAAATTCAGCAAGGTATGCCATTTTTGCTATAAATCATTTTCTGAGAGGTTCCAAGTAGTGACACTTGGAGAAATTGCATAAAACACACTAAAGAAAATTGTGTATCAGTTTCATATCTTTATTCATTACAGATACAAAGTTATGATTATTTCAACTTAGGGTTGTTGACTAATCCAAAACTAGTCATGGTTGATACAAGCAGTGGATGAGTTGGCACATACATGAGGTGTATAGTTGATGATGTTGGTACATATTGATGAGTCATTTTTTATGAGTAGTTGACACATGATTGGTATATACTTGGCACATGGTTGGATGCACTTGTTTATGGTACAGGTTGATTACATGTTGTTTGGCACAGGTTGGTGCATGGTTGATGCACTTGTTTATGGTATAGATTGATATATGTTGAGGATTGTTGTCTCATCTCAGTTGGTGTTGAGAGTGTAAGTTGAGTCTTGCATATAGAGTTGGTTCTCTTGTAGAGTTGTACTCTATTCAGTTGTTGCTGAAAACCCCCTGGATTGAAGTCCATAATAAAAAGAAAAATTGTACATACATCTTGTGTTCCTTGTGGAGATGATTTATTGATGATATATTGTTGATATATGTTGTTGGTATGTATTCATGTCTAACTGATTATTAATGACAGCAATGAGTAATGAGTAAATGTTGAATTCTAACTAATGAATTTTGTGTAAGAGGGAAGTTTTTGGAAAAAGATCCCCACACTCATTCGCCCCCCTCCCTCTAAGTGTGGTAGGTGTGTCCAACAATTTTTGGGCTCCCCATTGGGCCATATATAGGTGAATCTCATCCATTTGAGGACACTGGTGGGTAAGATGATCTCCATTGCAAATTTTGCAAGGAAACTTAAGTTTCTTTTTTTCTTTAATGTTCCTAGTAGTAGTATTGGGATTGAGAGTAACCCCTTTCTTGGGATTGAAGTTGTTCTTTTTGTTGTTCCTCTTTTTTCCACTAGGTTGTTTATTCTTCCTCATATTTTTTTACTGAATGGAATGAATATCAAAGGCCTGGGAAAGTACTGAGGAATTTTTTGAGGTTATCACCATCATAGGTGGATTGTAAGACAAACATTTGTCCCATTTTTTCTTCTGAATGTCCAATAGTGAAATTGTTAATGGAACCAATCACACCATCAACATGTGGTAATAGAGTAGTTTTCAAAGGGTCAGATGATGGTTGAGGTGTGTGAGGTATCAACTCATACAAAGTGTTGGATTAAGTAAAACAAGTCTAGTTGTTGAGAACATAGAATAACCTACTCCTCAGTGAGGTCCCATAACATCATGACATCTTTGGAAATATTAGGAAGTAATGATTTCACAAACCAACCTACTAGAAATATATCTAGAATTTTATCTTTAATGAGCCTACACCTATATCATTGTTCATGAATGTGATCATAGATATGTGTAGAGTTACTCCGATGCAATGACATAAAGATTTTAGTTATGGTTTCATAGAAGATAAGCAATTGGAAGTACATTAAAAGGACATCGTCAGTGGTGAAAAAATATGAAAAGAAGTGTAAGGCAACTCAATGTATCGTTTGGATGTGCTCCTTGTCATGGTTCATTGGAAAAGATATAACCAAAAACTATCTTCGACTGAGTTAGATGAACACCATAGGTGAAAGGGAAGGTTGTTCTTTAGACCTCCTATTGAACTTAGGGGTGTCTGAGTGTAAATTGGTAGGAATGACTAGCCATAAAGGGTGTGTTGGGGAATAGGGTGGAACATGACATGAAACAGAGGACATGGTACTATAGATAATTGAAGAGGAACAAAAAAAATTGAAGATAAAGGGTGGTGTCTAAAGACATTGTTACAACATTGAAGTAGGGCGCATTATTATCAGAACATCACAATGCATGTTGCACATCTTGATCCACATCATCTATTGCACAATATCCATGATAAAAATGACCCAAGGGGTCTACTTTTTATAGCCTCAATATTTAATCGATTTCCATAGAACTTGAAAGATCTTTTCCACATGTAACCGTTGGATGTTAGAGTTGACTTCATCAAATCTTTGCTATCGAGTCGGCTCAACAAGGATGCTTGAATCGACCACCTACACATCCAACTCGTAGTTGTTTTTTGGGATGGTCAATCCACCGCCTAACAATCTTTGGTTGCTAGTCGACTGTCTAACTGATAGGTACGTCGAAAACTCAACTGACTAGTGTAGTGTGTTGGTCGATTGCCCGACCAACTGTATCTAGATGTAGTTCAACCTCTTGACCGATTGAACCTGAGAGATGTGTTATGAAACATTGATTCTTGATGTTCAAATACCCCCCCATTAGCACACAACTATGGAGATTCACGAGGGTAAAATTACATCATTATGGCATCCCCCCATAATTGCAACTTCATGAAGCCCAAGCATCGTGAAAATCTTGATAAATTTGGATTCAACTAATGGTTTGGAGAAGATATCGATAACCTGATCATCTATTATGCAATATTCAATATAGATGACGTTCTCATGAACCAACTATCTCAAATAGTGAGCATGGATCTCAACATGTTTCATCTTACTGTGGGAAACATGATTGTATGCAACCTGTATAGCACTTTGGTTATCACAGTAGGTTGTAGTCGAGTTCTAAAGAGGATGACCAAGTTCTCCCAAATGTTGGTGAATCCAAACTGCTTCAATACTTGCTTGAACGACGCCACAATATTATGCCTCTGCAGTCGACAAAGAGACTACATTTTGTTTCTTTCACAACCACACAAATGGTCTAGTTCTATAATGAAACACATAACTAGAAGTGGACTTCCAATCATCATTATCGCCATCCCAGTCGGAGTCGGTGAATATGACCATCAAATCTGAACTTGGACAAAATTTGATACCAAAAAGAGTGGTACCTTTGAGATAACAAACAATTCATTTGCTACTTTCGAGTGGATTTCTTTAGGGTCCTACATAAACTGAGAAACCACACTAACAAAAAAGGAAATGTTGGGTCGACTATGAGTAAGATAAACAAGAATATCGACCAATTGTCGATAAAGAGTAGCATCAAATGTGGGTGTTTGGCAGGTTTTGGTAAGCTTTACTCCAAACTGAAAAGGAGTAGTACAAGGCTTGCAATCAGCCATCTTAAAATGTGTCAATAGATCCATCACATATTTAGAATAAGAAATGAAAATTCCATCATAAAGTAGTAATACTTGAAGACCCAAAAAATAATGCAGAGTACCAAGATCTTCATGTCAAAGGAGTCAACAAGTTATTTATTCAATCTAAGGATGAGATTGTTATTATTTCCAGTAATGAGTAAGTCATCTACATATACATCAACAATCAAGGTGTCTCCATTGATATGGAGTACATACAAGTTGTGATCGGATTCGCAACATATGAAAACAAATTGAAGAAAGAAATTGTTGATCTTAGCATACCAAGCTCTGGGAGTCTACTTCAAAACATAAAGCAACTTCTTGAGTCGACAAACCAAATTTGAATATGTCACAAAACTAGGTGGTTGTTCCATAAAAATTCAAATAGGTCCCCATGAAGAAATGTGTTCTTCACATCCATCTATTGATTTTCCATCCAAAATGAGTAGCAAGGGAAAGAATCAAATGAACAGAGTTCATCGTTGCAACAAGGGAAAAGGTTTCAATCTAGTCTATGCCTTCTTGTTGAGAAAATTCCTTCACAACAAAGAGTGCTTCATGATGTTCAACAACACCTTTAGAGGTAAATTTGGTCTCGTAGACCCATCGACACTTCACAATTTTCTTTCCTTACGATCGGGGAACTAAGTCCCAAGTGTGATTCTTCGACAAAGAATCAATTTTTGTATGCATGGTTTGCTCCCATTCAAGTTGCCCTTCAGCATCTGAGTAGGTAACAGGGTCAGAAGTTTCAAGTACATGAGCGATCAAGGAAACGCTCGCATTTTTCTTTTGACTTTGAGTTTGTCGTTCGAAGGAGGCATATTGAGCATTAGATCCAACAGCTTCAATTGTCTTGGCAATGTTATCGCACAATTTGTACTTGACCAAATCCTAAAGGCAAGTAGGCTGAGATTGGCATAACATGGGGGTAATCCTGTCACTGTCACCTCAATAGGGTACCCCTTTCTATTTAGGAGAAGGAAAAGACCTACTTGAAGGGAGACGTCCCAAGACCTAGGGGTTTTGAGGAAGGGAAGAGGACAAGGTAAACTACCCATATCTCTCTCTAGGTCACTCAAATCAGGTTTAAGTCTTGTTGGATGAAGTAAAGGAGAATAAAGTGTGCGTTCCCTTAACCAAGACAACAGTGAACATTATAGCAAGTAACAAATGATAATGATGCTTCAACAAGATGGTAAACTTACAAATATATGATGGCAGCCTATGTATGTAGAAAATGACAAGTAAATGATACAGATGCAATTTATATCAACAAGAACTCATTTATGTAGACAATGTGAACAAGTATTAAAAGAATCAAATGATAATACTTTGTCTTATGTGAGTTCTCTAAATATATCAACGAGCAAAATGAATTTAAACGGGTTGTCTAAGTTAATTGTAACAGCAGCAAATCAGAGTAATGACAACATTAATTAAGCTTCAGAAATGTACTTCATGAAGGAAATTAAACACACACTTTAACACTTATTGATAGTACCTTGCCTTATACAAATTATGGGTTGACTTAGATGGTTAGTAGGTTGATATAAACTACAAAATGATAGTTGTAGTAGTGATTATGATAGCAACAACTTGGTTGTTAATATTTTTAGATTAGGTTATCAAGTTAGTTAAGGTTAGTAGAGTATCAGGTAGGGAATTGAGCTTGAAAGTTGATGATCTTTTTCAAAGGTCAAAGGAGGGTGACTAGTACCTTTATTAGGTGATGGAGTCTAAGTAGGAGGCTTTTTCTAAGGCTGATAGTAGATGATTTTAAACACAATCCAAGAGGGAAAAAGACTTAGGAGGAGTAGCACCTTAAGTCCTCCTAGGTTTTGACCTCAAGAAGTGAGGAAGCTAGGGTGTAGGCACTTCTAGGCCCTAGCGCCTCCTTCTTCTTGGAATTTTTATGGATGAAAATCACTTTTCACAATAACTAAGTATAAACCTCTAGAGAGCTAGAAATTTAGTGCTCTAGGGTTTCCCTAATTACTAGATCAATTCAATAAATCTAGGCAAATGAAAACTTCAAAAATTGATCCAAGTGTTAAAACAAGCCTCCAAATAGAGATTTGTCTTGCTCAAAACAGCCAATAACCCCAATAGGGCATAAATTTCAAACCTCGTTGTCTCCAAGGACAAGTTGTGATGAAAAATGAATGTCACTTTTGTCTTATTTATACAAAAATTTGACCTTAATTAAGTTTTAGCTCATAAAACAGGGCCAACATGGCCAGTTTTTTACAAAAATTAAATATGGACAAAATAAAATTAATTTTCATTTAATAATCATTCCAGGGTGATGTTGAGCTCTAATTATGGAACACTGGGCAAGGAAGGTGCAACGTTAGGCCTCCAAAGGCATGAAACCCTACCCACATGTGTCAATGCCTCATAAATGTCATCCAAGATGAAAACCCCTGTTCTCGATCACGTCTAGGGTATCCATGATGGAATCCAGGGCCCTTAAGGGATAACGTCCATGTGGGAGGATCAAGATCCCACAAGTCTAGGTCTACCAAGGTGCCTCCAAAGGCAACATCCTTCCTTCTTTTGGTGCAAGCCTTCACTCTCCTCTTACCCCTTGGTTGGGGTTTCAACATCCATCTATGGGCTTTGAGCCCTCGTGAAGGTTCGAGCTAATCATTCCCTCATGTCCACCTGTCCACCAGGCATGGTCCTATAGAGACAACAAGTATACCCTCCAGGGGTTCATAAGTCACAAGGATCATAGCATGTAAACCACATCCAATAATTAAATCACCTGAACATGTGCATCAAACCCCCCTTAACCCCAAACAAATGTTCAAAGATGTTATGCAATTTGACAGGTTTAGGTTTGGAGAGGGTCTCAGGGTGTCCTATTGGGATAATCCCCTTTAAGTCTGGGGTGTTTCCCAGGTGGAGTCTGGTCCAAGTCATGAAAGTGTATGAGGTGGCATGGGGTAAATATTTGGGCATGTGATAATAGGGAAATTTAGAGTCTTACCCATGGGTGCCTTTGTGGAAGGCGAGTTGCACCTTGTCATGGATGTAATTGTTTCCTAGCCCATTCATTGCCATTTATTCTTAGCTTTCTTTCTTTTGATATTTTCTCTTATGCTACAAGGGGATTATTGAGGGCCATTGTCCTGGCTTGGTGACCAGAGGTAACAGTGTCATCCACAAATCAGTTCACAGAAATGAGGAGGTTGGCTCGTAATGAGACTTGAGGTTGGCTCGTAATGAGACCCCCTTTCTCTTAGCTACGCAACCAAGAGCCATTACCCTGGCTTGGTGACTAGATAGGTGGCAATGTCATACTGCTACATGTCCATGGTCATAATAGGTTGGCTCGTGATGAGACCTCCTATCCATCAACTAATACCTAAAGTGTTCATATTATCTCGTGGGTCCCCTTTTTCTTACTAAGAAGATTTTGACTGCTTTCTTTGGGATCCCTGGGCAAAGCATATCGAAGGTTTCAAAATTGGATTTTAACTCTTGCAAACTAATTTTACCCTCTAGGCCTTTAGTCCCTTCTTCCCACGAGGTAAGGTACAACCCTTCCTAGTGTAGCCAATCCCAATGCCCAAAAGATCAGGAGATGGAAGGAATAAAGATGGAAAGTGCTAAGTATGGAGGGAACAGATGATGACTCTTCAAATATCCACCTAGTAGCAACCCATCCTAAAGGAAAATCAACTTACTAGGGCACTATGTCACCCTCCCAGGTTTAAACAAGGCTAAGAGCATAATTTCCAAGCAAACATCATGAAATGAAGAAGGATTCAATACAACATGTTCAAGTGCTTCAAAAATCAAAGTGATACATACCATGATACCCAGACTCATTACCTCATGGAGCAAGACCCACTACCACTTTATGACCAGGTTAGTGTGATGGATGTTGTTGCTGGCGATATGTGAACTGTATTTGAAGAAAAGAGGAGCTCTTTGGGGCCATTCTTAGGTCATCCATCTCTCAGCACTCCATATTTGGAACCTATGGGCCTCGAGACACAATATCCTTAGTTATCCCTGGGCTAGGGGATAACAGGCAGCTCATCTAGGGAGATAAGAAATAGGTGAACTATGGTTCAGTTCAGCGGGTTGATTAGAAGTCAGAGGGTCTTCACTCAATAAACCAATCGAAACAAAGGAAAATGGACTAGTCAACTCGAAGGTTGATCATCTAGTCAAAACAAGGAGAATGTTCGACTATCCAATCAAAGGACTGAAGTATGGAGCAGGAAAACTAGTTTCATAGACAACATCAAAGGGATCATCCTGCAACAATCCAAAAGAGGCAGTAAACAAATTAATTCCAAAATACTTCTCATCAAACCATATATTTCATCTAATAATGATTTGTCATTTGACGGGATCAAACAATCGATAGGCTTTCGACTCTTCAGAGTATCCCATGATGATGCAAGAATAACTCTTTGCATCCAACTTCTTTCTGCAATCATCATGAATGTGAGCCTAGGAGACACATCTAAACACACAAAGGTGGCCAATTGAAGGCTTCTTCCCATACCATCGTTCGAATGGAGTCATGGATGGAACAACTCAAGTTGAGATGCGATTGAGCAAATAATTTGAAAAACATACTACTTCAGCCCAAAAGCGAAGAGGTACATATTTATCCTACTAGAGACATCTAGCCATTTTGACTAACGTCTGATACTTGCGTTCTACGACACCATTATGCTGAGGCGTGTGAGGAACCGACCACTTCCAGTCAATACCAGATCGAAGTAGGTATTCTTCCAAAGGTTGATTGACATACTCACCACCATTGTATGATTTCAAGCATTTGATGGGTCGACCACATTTTTTTTTAGCAAAGGCCTGAAACTCCTTGAAATTTTCAAAGACAAGGTTCTTATTCTTCAAAAAATGAACCCATGTAAAGTGAGAGAAATCATCAATTAAAGTTAAAATATACTTTGCACCTGCCAGTGAAGGTAGATTGATGCAACATACATCACTATGAACTAGTTCCAGTAGGACCTTTGCTTGCCACACTTTACCAGAGTCAAATGGTGCCTAATGATACTTCCCAAGCACATAGCCCTTACAGAGCCCTTAAGGGGGGAACACCTTCGACAAACCAACAACCATGTTCTAAGTTTCTAGTGCCTACAAACTTCGAAAAATTAGGTGTTTGAGTTGCACATGCCAAATTCAACTTCATTCGTCAATGTGAGAAACAAGTGTAATTGGTTCAGTGTCAGGTCAAGTCATGTCACGAAACTTGTACAAACTATCTGTCCGGTCAAGAAGCCCGTCAGAAACAATCAACTTGCCTTTCTTCAAATCATGAACATAGAATTGATCTATCCAAAATTCCACAATATTTCTTATATGTGTCAACTTAGAAACATACAACAGATTGGCACTGATATTTGGCACATGATAGACGTTGATGATATTCCCATGTAGACAAGCAACATCAAAAAAAAAATCATTAGCAACATAGATTTGCCTCTTCTTAGCTTCATCCAACCACGTGAATAAGGAGGCATCCTTAGCCATGTGATGAGTGCTCTCAAAGTCAATTACCCATTCATTATGCATAGAGTGAGACAACAAAGTCTGAGAAATCTTGACTTGGAAGGTGAAATTATGTTGGTCTAAAATGGACACATCTCCTTCAAGGCATTTAACCTTCTCCTCTAAATCGACTCTCTTCTTATAGCAGACTTTCTCCACATGTAAATTCTTTCCATAGTACTTACATGTCTTCTTCTTACAATTTCATTGGGGGGGATATATCTCTCTCTAAGGTTTCTGGTCACTATATGTAGGTTTATATGTAGAGGTATCAAACCGTACTCTATCCCCAGGATCCATATTGCTCTTTCCTTTGAGCAAGTGGTGTCTGGTGTTTACCACCAATCTTGCCTTCTTCAAGTAGTCTGTGTTGATTAATAATCAAAAGACCACATAAATCTTCACAGGTGTATTTGTTATCATCTTCCTTGTGTTCTTGCCAGTTGGTGTGGAAATTTGACACAAACATGTCGAATGGTGTTCTCAGGTTCATCAGGACCAGCTCAATGAGTTGGCCATCCTTCTTCTGATAGTTCTTTCCACATTCATCCAATTTAAATTGGAGTTATTTGAAATGCACCAAATAGTCCTCCATTTTGTCAAAGGAATGAGGATCAAGAGAGATCAACTCTTTCTCCAACTGCATGACATGGACTTCATCGACTCGGTCAAACAACGAATTCAACTTCTTCTAGAATTGATGAGGGTAGTTGATTCCATTGAGGTAAAATTGAATCTCCCGCGAGATGTAAGTCGTGATGACCCCTACAGCCTCATTCTTCTTTCCATCAACAACGAACTTTTCTTGATCATTTATTGGATTTGCAATCAAAACCTTTGTATACTGCCACAGTCCTTTTCTCTTCAATAGGGTTTCCATATTTGGTGCCCATACTGCATAATTTGATCCATTCATAACAATAGAATCAATCTTCGAAGCCATCTTCGGTATCTAGACATAAACTAGTATGTTTCAATAAATTCCAATCAGCAAACCACTGGCCTAGAGTCAATCACACAACAAATCCAACTCTAAAAAGTTTGCAGATAACAGGTCTAGGTTTTAAACCATCGACTTTGATACCATGTCGGGTAATAGGGTGGAACATAACATGAAACAGAGGACACAGTACTGCAAATAATTGAAGAGAAACAAAAAAATTGAAGACAAAGGGTGGTGTGTAAAGATGCCATTACAACACTAAAGTAGAGCACATTGTGATCATAACATCACAGTGCATGTTGCACATCTTGATCTGCATGATCTATTGCACAATATCCATGATGAAAAGGACCCAAGGGGTCTACTTTTTATAGCCTCAAGATCTAACCGATTTCCAAAGAATCCAAAAGATCTTGTCCACATGTAACTATCAGTTGTTATATTTGACTCCGTCAAATTTGCATTATTGAGTTGACTCGACAAGGATGCTCGACCTGACCGCCTACACCTCCAACTCGTAGTCAATTTCTAGGTTGGTCAATCCATCACTCGAATGTCTTTGACTGTTGTTCAACTATCCGATCGACAAGTACATTGACTACTCAACTGACTGGTGTATTGTGCTAGTCGATCGCCTGACCAACTATATCCAAATGTAGGTTAACCTATCGACCGACTAAACCTATGAGATGTGTGATGAACCATCAATGTTTGATGTTCCTGTTAGAATATAGAAGATGGTGTGCTCGTTTTACCATTGACGATACCCTCATCACCCAACCACAGGCCGAAGCCTCCCTCCAAGCACCTTAACCTTGACTGAGAATTCCTCCGGAAGAAAACTATAGGCTAGATAGCCAAACAAAGGACAGCGCATCTCTCCCCAAGGATAGCGCAACACAAAACACTGATCAGATAGTCCCAAACCCTAGCCAAGAGAAATCCAAGCCAATACTGAAACTAGCTGCTGCTGCAGTTGCACCTGCAACCCTCCTCCAAACCTGCGCACCAACTGGGAAAACTGCAATCCTGAGATGTGACAAATGAGAACTGGCGCC
>ML776900.1:1513158-1538867 GCA_009831015.1 Picea engelmannii | reverse complement strand
CTCTGGTGGACGTAGCCCACACTGGGTGAACCACGTAAATCTGTGTCTCTCTTGTATTGTGTATCTTCTGTGTTTTATTTCCGCATTTGTTTTATTTTATTGCTCCGCGGTCCTGTTTTTCTAACATGCACAAGATGGACAACTTTGCATCATGAGAGGGACCAAATGGTATCAAACTACACTAACATCTTCCATACCTTGTGTACAAAGCTAGGTATCAGAGACTCTGAGTGACACTTGGTTCTGAAATATTGTAGTAGCCTACATAGGTACATATAATAGAGATGGAATTTTTGGACATCTTGTCATTGGGAGCTACTTATCGATATGTTCTCAAAATCGAGCAAAAAAATAAGCATAAGAATAAGTGGGAGTTTTGGTCTACAAATCTATTGCAACAAAAGCATGGAAAAGGAAACCCTAGCTCACAGAGAAAAGGGTAGAGAAAGGATAACTAACCTTAGGATAACTAGTCCAAGTCACAAGCAAAGAAAGGTAATGGGAAGACAAAGAAGGACACTAGGAAACAATGTGAGTTCCACAAAAGTCCATGGCACAACACTGATGAATGTCCCTCAAAGAAATAATTGGTGGCCAAACTAAAAGCCTCGGAGTTAAAGCTTGGTTTCAAATCCGATTAAGAGATTGACAAGGGAAAGTGGATCATCAATGTGGAACCTAGTGTCATGGTCACTACCACAAAGGTCCATCCAAAGGAACCAGAGGAGCCAGAGGAAGGTAAGCGCTTCTTCCACTCACAGATGTGGGTGAAGGGAACTCCACTACATTTTTTTGTTGATAGTGGGAGCCTAACCTGGTCTTAGTAGAGGTCATCAAGAGGTTAAATTTTTCGACAACACCACACCCGCAACCATACACCATTGGTTGGTTGAGCTAGGGATGAGACATTTGCGTCAATTAGTAATGTCGCCTATCCTATGACATCAAGCCCTTCGAACATGGGGTATTGTGTGATGTTATTTTAGGAAAACAATATATGTGGAAATGTCATGTTGTATGTGAGTCTAGAACTCGTAGTGTCATTGTTACTTTGGGAAGACAACTCTACAGGATACCAGAGGTTGCTCCAAATACCACAGTCTCTTTGATCACAACCAACCAATGTAGGACGGTAATATCCCAAACTAGGAAATATGTCCTCTTCATGGTTCACTCTAAAGGTGAATGAATATCACCATGACATCAACAACCATTGCAGAGGATCTTGTGACACAACAAAAGTAGGTGGAAAAAGTAGTGGAATCATATAGAGATATCTTCACCTCACCTGTTGGGGTACCTCTACACTGCCAAGTTAAGATTTCAATTGATTTGATACCTCGTGCACCTTTACCTAATGGCCCAATATATAGGCATTATCTCATGGAAAATGAAGAAACAAAATGCTAGATTCAAGAGTTAATACAAAAGGGGCATATTTGACCAAGCTCCTCACCTTGCGAGATCTTGTTTCCCAATTGCATTGGTTCAAAAAAAAATGGGACATGGTCACTCTATATTGATTATAGAGCTCTGAACAAAATCACAGCTTGGAACCAATATCACATTCTTCAGATTGAAAACCCTCTTGACCAACTCAAGGGTGCAAAGTACTTTAGTAAAATTGATCTGAAGTCAAGCTACCACCAAGTACCGATCAAACAAATCGATGCATGGAAGACTACCTTAAAATCCAAAGAAGGCCTTTTTGAGTGGTTGGTCATGTCTTTTAGCTTGACTAATGCTCTAGAAACTTACATGAGGATGATGGATGATATCTTGCAGCCATTCACCAATTCTTTTGTGGTTGTATATCTGGATGACATTTTCATCTTCAATAAAACTTGGGTAGAACACTTACAACACATTCAATAGGTCCTCAACACCCTACAGTGGAACAAGTTATACACTAGTCTAGAAAAATGATCGTTTGGCATGAAGAGCATCCAATAGTTGGGATACATCATGGATGAGCATGGTGTGCATGTGGATTTAGCCAAGATCCAAGTCATTTGCAATTGGTCGGCCCCAATGACTCTAATTGAGCTCCATAGTTTCTTGGTCGTTGTCAACATCTATCGTAGGTTCGGGTTGGGGTTCTCTCATAATGCTTGGCCCCTCAACCATGTCACCAAGGGTGGATCTAGGGCCAAGTCACAACAAAAATCATTTGAGGATCTGAAACACCGCCTATATTTAGCATCCATACACATCTTGCCATATCTGCAACAACCCTTTGAGATTGAGACAGATGCTTCGGACTATGCAGTGAGCACAATCTTCACTCAACATGGCCATCCAATGGCCTACCATAGTGAGACACTCTCAGATGTTGTCTGCAAGTGCCCCGCCTATGATAAGGAGATGTACTCACCACCAATGGAAGTATTACATTCTCGTGAAGGAAACCATCATCCACACTGATCACAAGCCCCTACAATGCATGCAAACATAGGGAAAGTTACCAAATGACCGCCACCAAAAAATTTCCACCTACCTGCAACAATTTCACCTAAAAATTAAATACAAGAAGGGTAGCACCAACTGAGTCATTAATTGCCTAGGTCGACCTCCAGTTGCAACACCAACTATGGTGCTCAACTCTTGCGGCCATGATACCTCTGCATGGTTCCAGATATATCATAGTGATCTTGACTTCGGTGCCACATACAAAATGTTAGGTGTAGGCACACTAATTGCATATTTTCATCTCTAGGGTGGACTCTTATGTCATTTGAGCCATCTTTGTGTTCCTTCAAGAGAGTGTGTGAAGCTGATTTGGGAAGCTCATTACATTTGGGTGGCAGGACACTTTGGTGTGGAAAATACCATGGTTGTATTACATAATTACTTTCATTGGTCAAGGCTCCGTCAAGATGTCAAAAAGTACATTAAATCATATATTATTTATGCTATTGTCAAATCCACCATCTTAAGGTTTGATACATATTTAAACTTGTACTTATTTTCTATAATATGCATTTATTAATATGCAATGATAGTTTTGTTGCTTCCCTAAAATAAGAGTTGATGATATTAAATAAGAAGTGGACACTCATATGTTAACAGATCTTGTAATGATCGTTGTGAAGAATAAATAAATATAGTCTTTGATTGAATCCAATGGAGGGAGGAAGCGTTTCCTTTGAGCTAAAGAAGGCATGATAAGTGAAGATATTGGACTTGTCATATATGTATGGTCCATTAATGAAATGTTCCATGTTTCCCACTATTAACTGAAGATATTGAACTTGTCATATATGTATGGCCCATTAATGAAATGTTCCATGTTGCACTATTGTGGAATATAGAGAGGCAATAATAAAAAGTTCATAAACTATTAAAGTCTAATCACATGTTGTACGGTACATTTAAAAAAAGTGGGGTGCATTTTTTCATATGTGGGGTACATTTTTTCATATTTGAAAGGACAAAACCATGATCACTATGACATTAAATAAGATTTACCCTTTCAATAATTCCAAGTAGGGTAAACACACCACATTGCTTTGTGGTTAATGCTCAATACATGGATGCCATATTAATGATAGGATTATTTTATATAACCATGTATTGGACCTTAGAGACCAACGAGAAAGAGAAGTCCCAACATCATCATTGTTATTCTAGAAAAGAATACAACTTAAGTCAAAGGTGTATGAGATACATGATTGTGTGTGAAATGGTCTTCAAAATGTGGGACAAGTTGTTATCATGAATCCTTAAAAATATTTGAAATACTTTGACTAGTTGGCATATTGTTAGATGCACTATATATGTTAAGATTTCAACATTTGATTTTTTTGGTAGACGAAGGAACAAGAATTATACTTGAATAAAAGATCTAATAAATATATAAAAAAGTGGTGATCTCTAAAGTAGAGTAAGATGATAAAAATTAGGTGATCTTTAAAGTATGGTAAGAGGATTTTTTTAAAGAGGTAATTCATATCTCTCATATACAATTTTATTTTATTATATTTATTTAAATAAATAAATATTTATTTATTTATACAAATAAAATTTTAATTTAATTAATTTATAAAATTTGACAAAAATTAATTTTATAATATTAAAAGTTTTTTTTTTTAATATTAGTTAAGGATTTGTATAAGAAAAGAGTTACAAGTAAATTAGATAGTTAAGAAATATAAAAAGAATTAATCAAGATTAGAGAGGGGAGATATTCCCAACCCTATAACCCTATGTTACTCTACCTACTCCTAGATATTTTATGTACCTACATTTTTTTCATGGCTATGAATACAACAATAAATATGAACAAACTGAAAATATAAGAAAATGCAAAAATAACATATATATAAGTTTTGAAGTTTATTTGTTGTCATCATTGTTTGAGGCATTGGAGTGCTCTTCTTTTTCTTGATTACTATTACCCATTCCTCCTTCGAAACCCAAATGAGTGTTACTAGATCCTTGAATTATGAATTGCTCTAATTTGGTGGATCTTCTTCTAGTGACTCAGGCACTTATTCCTTGGGTTTATGTTCTACTTCTATCTCCTATGCATGATTTGCCCAACTAATTCGAGATTGAGGCTTAGTGTTTATCATCTTAAGTGGAGGTGTCATCTTAACCAGTGGAGAAAATATCTTCACTAGCTAAGGGGATTCTTTTGTCTAAGAACTTACTTTCTCAATGGGAAGCATAGTTGGATCATCATTGATTGTGTGTCATGAGCGACTAAAAGGGGTTCCCTACTAATCAATTGATGTTCTTCTTTCGCTCAATCCCACCATGTGTATTTTCTTGGAGCTTTCCAAGATCAATCACTCTTAAGACACTTGGGACACTAAGGTGGAATGTTCCATATTTCATAGCATGTCCTACAATGGAAGGAAACTTGTCATAATCCAGATTTTGAGTCCATGAGTAGTCTTTAGTTACTTGAATAATTTATGGTGGAAACCCTTTACTGAAATTGATGTCTACACAAATGTGTCCATAAACAGTGATGTGTCTTTGCTCTGTCTCTTAGCTTCTGAAGTGGAATTTACCAAGAGTGTGGTCAATACCACTAAGAGAGTTATATCCCCAAAATTGAAGAGGAAGATTGGGTAGTTGAACCCAAAGAGGAGCCATGGAAATAGAATCAATAGTTGGATCAAAGGAAGGAGTCCAAGCCTACATGCAATACCTGAAATTTCCCTAGAATTAAGGGCCCAAGTTGAGGATCTGATCACAATCTTCAACTAAATGAAACTCCATAATGAAGAAGCCTTTATCACAAGGATAAATAAAGGCTTCATTTTAAGTTCATATTTATAACACATGAAACCCATCTATGCAAATTTGTCAACCTTGTCCAAAGGCCATTAAATATATAGACAAGTTCATTAGTTTTGTAACATGCAACATGATCTGTAGCGTCTTACACTATAGGAATGGTCAATGTTGGGACCTCTTGGACCATAAACCGACAAGGGGGTGAAGATCCACTCGAAAGGCCATTTTACATTTCCTCTTTGAAATAAGCATTAGTAGAACGAGGAGGAGGGGGTGAACTTACCCTAGAAGGAACAATGCCTAATCGCGTGGAGGAGGCACCATGGATACCACACACAAAGTGAGAGGAGGAGTTGTTTCCAACACAAAGGAGGAATTGGGTCAAATAGAAGCCATCTCAACCTGAGAGAATTGAGAAGATATATGAAGGGAGGAAGAAATAGGGCCGAAAGAAGGGAGTTGAGGAAAACATAGAGAGAGGAAGGAAACTAGTAGTTTGCTGGGGGGAAACCCTAGCTATCATGCACCATGAGCCCACTTGCACCATCTAATTTGGTCTTCCATGCCTTCAAAATTTCTTGATTTAAAGTCACATTCCTTCATTGTTATTTTTGGTTTTGATTTTGATTCCAATATACTATGTTATTATATCATGCTTATTGTGATAAATATCTCCATTAAAAAAATATATATCATAATCAAATTGGAAGCATATTACTTTCTTCCTAAATTTGTATATTTAACTGTCTAAAAAATAATAGGCATAATTTGTATAGTCTCAAGCTTAAAAATAAGAGAAATGAGTAGCAAAGTTTCTTATTCATTTTCTTCATTATGATAGATGCGATAATGTATGTGAATGTTATTCTTTAATTTTAAAAGGTAGAAATTGTTTCATAACTCTAGACATTATGAAAATATGGTGATGGCTTTAAGAGACGACACAGAAGGGAAAGTTCTATAATTGGATTTGATTATTAAATAATTAATTTTAATGAATTCATAGTTTTAATGATAAAAGTAATCCTCAAATCCCCACATTTATCCCAGCCAATATTAGAATCATGGTCTTTCCCACACAAATTCGTAAATATTTTCATAAGAAAATCAACATTTGGCATTATGTGTATACCCTTCTAAGGGGTTTCTCTTAAGGAAATGTGAGCTTGTGAATGGTAGCCTCAAAGAGGGGCTATAATACATGGAAGACATACCACTATCTATCTACATTGTCATTGTATCTTGCATAACCATTTCTAAGTACATGTGAAGAGCTCCATGGAGATTAATGCCATCGTGAATGCATTTTTCATGTTGTAAATTGGTGTTGTCCATTGCTATGCTTCACTTGAAATAGTTGCACCAAGTGATTATAGAATTCAAGTAAAAGTGATATAATACATGGAAGACATACCACTATCTATCTACATTGTCATTGTATCTTGCATAACCATTTCTAAGTACATGTGAAGAGCTCCATGGAGATTAATGTCATCGTGAATGCATTTTTCATGTTGTAAATTGGTGTTGTCCATTGCTATGCTTCACTTGAAATAGTTGCACCAAGTGATTATAGAATTCAAGTAAAAGTTATATAATACATGGAAGACATACCACTATCTATCTACATTGTCATTGTATCTTGCATAACCATTTCTAAGTACATGTGAAGAGCTCCATGGAGATTAATGYCATCGTGAATGCATTTTTCATGTTGTAAATTAGTGTTGTCCATTGCTATGCTTCACTTGAAATAGTTGCACCAAGTGATTATAGAATTCAAGTCAAAGTGATAAAAGATGCATATGAGACTACATTATTTATAAATGTTAGAGTGTTGGACTTAGAGCATTGAATATTATACTTGTGGCATGTCACTCTTCTCAATATTTCTACCATACAACAAAATTGTTATAAGATTTATGTGGATGTGGTGTGAACAAGCATGTTTTATCATGCAATATGGCTTTAAACATTAACATAAACTATATTAAAGTGTGTGTTACATCACTATAATAAATATATATATATATATATATATATATATATATATATATATATATATATATATATATATAAAATTTAACACTTTCAAAAGCTTATAAAACAATATCATATTAAATCAAAAAAATATATGATTGGATGTTGATAAAAATGTGTTGATCTATCTATGAAGAAAGGATAACAAACATTTAAATAGTGTTACATTGACAACACGTGTTAGCAACATTTCTAATTCAATAGAAACATGTGCCATGCAACTCAACAAGGCATTAGTGAGGGACAAACATTCCTATTGCATGTAGTGTATGAGGATCTAGAATGTTAACCACCACATGCGAAAGGGAAAGGATGTAAGGCATTCTGACACATCGAACCTTTTAGAATGGCTAGAATTTTATAAATAATTTCCTTTGTATTATGCATCGACATTTTCCATTTGTTTCCCCTAAGCTTGGAGAGTATTGTTGTCCACATGTTCACCTAGAGAGTATTGTCATAGGAACGTTCACCCTGAGCCTATAAATCAAGCATATACAATATCAAAACATAACATACATGAAGGATTTCTTACAAAGTCTCCATGAATGTCTCAGGGAATGGTGTGAATGACTTCATTAGGTTTTGTCCCGTATCAACCATGCTTTTGGGCATTGCTTACATGTCTAGTAATAAACTCTCTAAAATCAATGTGTGTAGATAATGGTATTAATATTTAATGTATTAACATACATGGCATTGGCTTTGGCATTGTTTATCTAAAAGAAGTTCAATAAGTTTCAAGAAACGTATGGGGAAATGCATGGCGGATTTGGGCTCCATAATAGGGATGATAAAGGTTATGGCTATCAAGTTGTAGGATTATAGAACATGGTGAAAGCCTCTAGAATGCAGTCTATGTATTTAGCCTAACTGAAGTTAGGACAAGGATTACCCATAACTCTCATTGTGGACTATGTGCATGCACATGATGAAACTAGATTTGAAGCCTTTGTTGGCATATTTGGGTGAAAACATTGAGCTAGAAGCGTCCAAGATGACAACTACAATGATGTGAATAGACCTGGTAGAAAAAAATCCATGTATCCGCAAAACTAAAACTGTTGAAAACTTTGAAAATGCCCTAATTGTTATAAAAGATTCAACAAAGCATATGTGCATTTACCTAATTTGCAATGTTATATTCTCGGTTACTATAAGTGACTCAATCGATATCTATGTATGGTATTTCTCTAACAATTGCATAAGAATTATTTGGATTTTGAACAAATTGCAAGACCAAGGATTTACTGGGATGTATAGCAACAAATGGGTGAGCATTATTCTACAACTATTATAGTGAAGCCCGAAAGAGGACATAGACTGTCAAAGTTACAACCTGAAGTGTTCAAGGTCAAAATCCAATAATCATGGCCTTGGATTTAGCTTGAGGCATTGCATGGTAGAATAATCCATAGATGAAGAGGAGGAGAAAGTTTGGGGATGGTCACAACAACAAGGAGCAAAGAAGGGAGGCATGTTCAACGCAATTCCCATGAAGCACTTGTTAAAGAGAAAACCAAGGATTCAAGTTATTGTGATTTATTGTAAGGGCATTTCCTTGAGAAAGTGGAAATCATTGCAGATGACAATAAGGAATATTACTTCCAATAAGTGGAAGTCAATGGAGATGACAACACAATGTGATTTCTTTTAATAACTCACATAGGAGACATCAATGAGTAGTGTTAGTGTTAGAGCAAGTGAATTTAATGTAGTATGTCAGTTATTTATTATTATGGTGGTGAATAGGGCTTTTGTTGAAACATTTGTTCACTGCGACAATAAGATATGAAACCAATCTAAATTAAAACTTAAGATATATGCTTTGAAAATGATAGATCATTATCAATGCACAAAACCTGCACATTGATTATAGTATTCCTTGTAGGGCAGGGAATGATAAAAATGTTATCATCGTTATCGTCAAACTTGGGACCTCCAAGAAGGAAACACGTGTTCTTAACAATTAGGCCCACTATATATCTATAGTACAACTTGAGTGGGCTTAATGATTAATAACATGTGTTTCTTCCTTGGAGGTCACAATTTTGAATCTAGAGGTAGTAGGGTATGTACACATTCATATACTAAGTATTCAAATTGCCACATAAAGGGGGTCCATTGTCCCACAAAAAAGAGGTCTCATACATCAATTTGGTGTCAAGCTAGGTTATGACCTTGAAATTTTATTATTACTATTATTTTTCTTGAAAAAAATCATAATTTTCATTCAAAAAGAAAGAAAGTTACATGTTGTATATGCTTATTGCATTTCAATATCATTTTATGGATCAATTTTATACAAAAGAGTCAATATAGTCATGACTTATGGATGAAATGTTCCCTAATTAGGTTAATAAGACTCTTATCAAAGATACATAAAGATATCATGAAAAAAACATGATAATGTCACTAGATTATACAAAAATAGTGTCAATGATCCTTCTAGAATTGTTACAAACAAAGAGCCATAAAGTCACAAATGTCTAAGACATGTTGATCCTATACTAGAACCTGGTAATAAATTTCCACTCCACAAAATAAAGAAAAAAGGAAAATGCACCATCCAGAGAAAGGAAACACTTAATTAATGATCAATCCAAAGCTAAAAGAGTATACTTAGAAATCCATCCATCCTTTGATTCTAGCACATACCAAACACCTAAACCAAATTGTAATCCATCTTTTGAGAGAGTATCTACTTCTACATTGTGCTCTCTATAGACATGAGCAAATGAAATGGTGTTGAAGGAAAATTGAATCTCATAATCTCCTCATAAATGGGTCTCAAAGCTAGATTTCTCATCCTCTAGATTCTCGTCATCTAGTTAATCACCACCATGGAATCACCAAAAACATGAAGTTTAGAAGCCCCTTTTTTAGCAGAGAGGAGTAGAAGTAATTTCAATGCAATAATCTCAGCATAATTGTTGGTTCCCCTACCCAAACATACCTCGAACTTAAAAAAATGAGACTCATTGAAATAGACTATCCCCCCTACATTACAGATAGAAGGGTTGCGCTAACATGCTTCATCAAAACACCCCCATATTCCAAAATTATCTATATGCTCTTGGATTCTTTGTCTTCAAGGTTTAATCTTAGGATGAGACTTGAAACTTTAAAATCTGGATTTTCTTTGGGTCACACATTGATACAATGGGATGTGTCTATCCAAGAAAGTGATGTCATTTTGTGCAAACCAAATGCCACGTGCTACTGTCAAAGGTAGGGCCTTGGATGATTTCGATTTTTTCTTTGACTGCCAAGTTTTGAAAGAATATGCAATTGTCTATCCTTACCAACCTTCTCTAATCCTTGCCACGTTTTCTATTTCCTTCCAATCTTGGCTAGAATATGCATGAGAGATTAACAAATGACTAATGGTTTCTTCATTCTCCTTACATAGGGGACATCTATTAGGCCCTACCTATTCATCTTCTATAATACTTCCCAAGTGAGGGATTTGTTCCTTTTATCCAACCACATAAATATTCTAGATTTAAGAGGGGATCGAATCTTCGAAAGTGGTTTCCACCACCATTGGATTTCCTTGGGCCTTTCATTTTCACACATGGTCTTACAACATAACCCAATGAGTATATATTCCCAAAGAAGGGTTCTTGGACCATACTAGTTCATCTTTTGTCTCTTTGATTTTGTCACTACTTCTCTTCAAATTAGTTATATATGCCTCCCATATTTCAACTTCAATCCCATTCAAATCTAAGGAATCTTCCATTTTCCATTCTTGATGCTAGATGGTGGTCTGATTTGGTGAGGTGGCCTAAGCTATAATGAAAATTCCCTTCTCATGAAGAGTATCAAATAATTTTCCAAGAATCTTATATGTCTCGCCACTTCCCACCCGTGGACCAACACCAATATGAACTCTTTCACAATCACCCACCTTTCATACCAACCAATTTATTATCAATAGAAAGGATAGAACAATGACCTTCCAAATGGTTGACACATTTTGAATCTTCTTGGAAGATCTTCTAAGCTAATATTTTATTGAATTAGGTTCAATATATTTTTGAGTAATACCTGGGCTCCACATCCCCTTATTTGGGATCAACCTACATACACACTTAGATACTAGAGCCTTCCTACAATGGTTTATATTCTTCACCCCCCAACCTCCTAAGTCTTTTAGTTTTGCAATGGCTTGCCATTTAACCAAGGTGATACTCTCACTCTCCCTTTTCCTATACCATAGGAATCACATGCTTATCTTTCTAATTATTAGTTTCGGGATCACTACAAAAGTGTTTACACCATACTTGTGGGTGCTACATGAGATGTAGAATGCATGGTGTATGGTTGACCCTCGGTGGTCTATTATGGAATTGCACATTAGAGGTGTCTTACTCTTGGTTGATAGACCTTATAGGGATACTTTCATGGCATTATTCCTTGGAGCAATGGAGACTTATGGAGCTTGGTGACTTCTCAATGTATCTGACACATGGAGAGAGTTTTCTTTCTTGGAGGATTACTTGCATTAGATGATGAGAATTCACCATTCTGAAAGAGGGCGTTGAGCCCTAGATAGCATGGGGTTTCTTGGTTTCTTACATGAAGGCTTACACTTGAGTTGAAGGAGTGGACATATAAATATGGTGGTCCCTAAGGAAGCACATGATCTTGTAGATGCATTGGATATTTAGATCCTTGGAGGAGGAGTGTTGGACCTTAAGGAGTAGTGCCCATGCCTTGGAGCCTTTCTTGTTGATCATTGTCACCTTGGAGCTTGACAAGTGTTACTTGGTGTAGATCACTTTACATGTGTGGAATTACTTGTTTCATATGGGTTGCTTGTAGTGGATTGTGTCCACTTTTCATTGTAGGCCTCCCTTACCTCTCATATAAATATAGGAAGGATGGAGTAATTGTCATCATCAATCACACATGTGTGCTTATTCTTCTTTACACTTTGGTTAGAGATTCAAGAGGAGGAGCTCTAGTTTCTCTTTCTCTCTAGCTCAATGTTCTCTGTAATGTATCTCTCTTTGTCTTAAGGTGTTAGGGTTTCTTAGAGAATTCTTGAAGTATAGGGATAGGATTTAATCCCCAAGGAGGCACTAGATTTAGGGTTTGGTGATAAACCCTAAGTTGTATTTGTTGAAGAAGAAGAGAAGAGGAAATGACTCGCATGAGGCCAAGGAGGACTTACTAGTGGTGATTCTAGCTTGTTGGAGTATCTTTGGTGGAGCTAGGGATTTTCTTGGTTTTCCCTAGCTAGGGTCTTGGAGAGCTTGGAGGGTTGTACCATCTTGTAATAAGATGAGAGTATGTACTTAAACTTCATATATATATATATATATATATATATATATATATATATATATATATGCATTTTTTAGTTGTCCAAAATTGTCTTATTGCAAATTTGATTTTCATCTACCATTGCCTTCATGGCTTGGTAATTTCCAGCACTTCTATGTTCTACCGGTTTGACATAAATTAAAGTTGAAGTCATTAATGAATTTAACATTTATATTGAAGACAATTTTTAGTTGTCCGAAAATTGTCTTATTGCAAATTTGGTTTTCATCTACCATTGCTTTCATGGCTTGGTAATTTCCAGCACTTCTATGTTCTACCGGTTTGACATAAATTAAAGCCGAAATCATTAATGAATTCAACATTTATATTGAAGAAAATATGACAGATTCACTATTGTAAATCTTCATTAATTGTAGTGATTTCAGATTCGTTTTATGCATGAAAATATTTCCCTAAAGAGCTTAAACTTGTTGGCATATATTTGGTATCTTCTCTCTCAGATTGCCTACATTAATGGGGTTGATGTGAAGTGAAACATTGTCCATTGTTTGTTGAGGTAATTTATATCGGTTCAATCCTAAGGATGATAATTCACAGGGATTAAATCCATGGAACCTCTAAAGAGGTGAAATTTCTAAATTGGTAAAAAGAAACCTTGATTCATGAGATTTCTACATGGTTTCAAAGCTTATTACTAAAATCACTCGTTTGGTGAAGAGGAAGTTGGTGTTTTAGTTGCATTGTACTTGTGAGTGGTACGCTAACCTTGTACAGGTTGTTTGGGTGTGAAACCCTAGGACACTTGGAAGAAGTGTTTGAGCCCTATAAGGCTTATTCTACTTCATTATTGTTGACCCTTGTTTTGAGGGGGATTTAGATATTGCAAAGATGTCTACTCTTGGACTTAGAGAGTGTGATAGGTTGGATGGAGTTTCCAATTTCCTCCATTGGCAGCTTAGGCTACATATACTTAAGGAGGAAGACAAGGTTCAGAAGCATGTTGAGAAAGATATTGCAACACCTATCAGTTCAAAGTAGTTGGATACTCATAACAAGATGGAGGCCAAGGAAAATATATTCATTCTTGATTCTATGAAGGATCACTTCGTCACTCACATTGCAGACAAGACAACTAATAAGGAGATGTTTGAATCTTTGGTTGGTTTATTTCAAAGTTCTTGTGTTTTTTGACATATGATCTTACGAAACAAGATTTCAACCATCCACATGAGTAAGGAAAATAATGTGGTGAGATACATGGCCAAGATCATAGAGTTGAGAGACTAATTGAGTGCCATTGGGACAAAGGTGGAAGAAAAGGAGTTGGTGTTCATTGCCTTGAATGAAATTTTACCATCTTGGAGGCCTTTTGTAAAGGGTGTTTATGCTTAGAAGACATTTCCAACCTTTACAAATCTCTTGAATGACCTTGTGTAGTAAGAGATCATGTTGCAATCCTATTCAACACAACGAGAGGAAGTAGAAGAGATTTCTCTCATCGAGAGGAAAAAGAAGAGTAGCAATAAAAACTACAAGAAGAAGGAAGCCTCAGGGACAAGGAAGAAGGACTTGAGTAATTTGATGTGTTTTTGATGTCGCAATTAGATGGAACATTATTCCAACCAATGTTTGAACAAGAAGCAGGGGAAGGTCAAACAAGTTGTAGCCGGTATTGTTGTAGGTGTAGATGAGGATTCATCCCAATTTGAGATAGTCTTCTCTATGGTCTCTTGTTTATCTTCTAGCATTGTGTTTGGTGGTGGATGGTATGTCAATAGTGGGGCATTGAGACACGTGACTTGTGACAAGACATTATTCAACAATATTTAGGAGAAACATGGAGGTATGAGTGTGGAGTTAGGAGATCATGCTACTTATCCTATGAGAGGAGTGGCTTTGTTTCCTCTTGGATGCCATCGAATGATGTTCTTGAGTTGAGTGATGTTTTATTTGTTCCCAGGTTGAATAAATTTTTTCTTTTAGTTTCTCATATGGGAGATCCTCAGTGGAGAGTTGCATTTGAAGGAAAATATTGCACTATCAATGATTGCAATCTGGCTAGTTTGAGAACTTTGGCTAGAGGTGTGAGAACAAGTTTACTTTATATATTGCTTGTTGATATTGTATCACATGTGCATTCTAGTGAGAATTTGGAAGAGCCTTCTATATTTGAAGAGGCATATGCAAAGCATGCATCACAGGATGCCATGGAGACAGGCTCTAACCCCATTGTGGAATTAAGGATTTATTTCATGTTTGTAGATTATGGAAGTATGTAGAGTATGAGGTACATAAGGGTGTTGTATCCCCTAATTACATTCTTACAGAGTTATAGGTTTCTAACATTCTAATGAATTCCTTGGCCAAAAGGGAGGTTTGAGATGTTAACAAAGAAAATAAGTGTTGGTGAAAACACTTTCCATGTAAAGAGGGAGTGTTAGATTTCAAGGTTACTCCAAAAGTTACACCATGTTTGGAGGTGCTTCACGAGATGTGGGGTGCATGGTGTATGGTTTACCCCTGGTGTTTCATGATGGACTTGCACATTGGAGGTGGTTTACTCTTTGTTGCTAGACCATGTATGGATGCTTGCATGCCATTCTTCCTTGGAGCATTGGAGACCTGTGGATCTTAGTGAATTCTTCATGTAGTCAACACATGGAGGAAGCTTTCCTCCCTAGAGGATGCCTTGCATTAGAGGAGGAGAATTAGGCATTCTAGAGGAGGGAATTTATCTCTAGACAACATGGGGTTTCTTGGCTGCTTTCATGGAGACTTACACTTGATTTGAGGATGTTTGGTTTGAGGGAGTGCACATGTAAGTGCGGCAGTCCCTAAGGAGGCATGTGACCTTGGACATGCATTGGATCTTTGGAGTCATGAAGGAGGAGTGTTGGAACTATGGGAGTAGCGCTTATGCCTCGAAGCCTTAATTTCTAATTGTCATCAACTTGGAGTTTGACATGTGCCACTTGGAGTAGAGTGCTTCACATGTGTGGACCTACTTCTATCTTATAAGTTTCTTATATTGGACTAGGTACACTTGTCATTGTAGACCTTCATTAATTCTTATACAAATAGATGAGGGAGAGTGTCATTATAATCAACAATCATGCACTTATGTTTATTCGTCTTTACACTTGGGTTAGATATGTAAGAGGAGGAGTCTTGGTCTTTCTCTCTCTCTTGTTCAATCTTATATGTTCTTTATTTCTCTTTGTCTTAAGGCATTAGGGCTTCTTGATGCATTCTTGAAGTCTAGGGCTAGGGTTTGATCCCTGATGAGGCATTGGAGTTAGGGTTTGGTGATCAGCCCTAAGTTGTACTTATCAAGGATGAAGAGAAGAGGAGACACCTTGCATGAGGCCAAGGATGAATTGCTAGTCACAATTTAGCTTATTGGAATATCTTTGGTGGAGATAGGGTTTTTATTCATTTTCCCTAGCTAAGGTTTTGGAGATATTGGAGGGTTGTATGAGCTTTTGATCAGTTGAGAGTATGTATTTAAACTTCAGATATGATCTATATATGTGAATTTTTCAGTTGTCCAAAATTGTCTTATTGCAGATTTGATCTTCAACTATCATTGTCTTCATGGTTTGGTAATGTCCAACACTTATATGTCCTGCTAATTTGACATAAGTTAAGGTTGGAATTGTTGATGAATTTAACATTTACATTGAAAATAATAATACGATAGATTTATTCCTATAAATATGCATTAATTGTAATGATTTCAGGTCTGGTTTATGCATGAAAAGATTGCCCTAAAGGGCTTAAACTTGTTGGCATATATTTGATATCTTCTCTCATGGATTGCCTATGTATTGGGGTTGATGTGAAGTGAAATATTGTATGTTGTTTTTTGTTTTAATTTAAATTCCGACTCAGCCCGAATGATCATAATTCAAAAGGATTAGATCCGTGGAACCTCTAAGGAGGTGAAAATTCTAAATTTGCAAAAAGAAACCTTAAGTCATGAAATTTCCACACTAATATTTCCTAAAATCCCTTTAGGTATAAAAGACAAGGAATGCCAATAGACAAGGATATTCTTTAGTATTGACTTGACCAAAATGAGCCTCCCTCCCATAGATAAGCATTTGTTGCACCATAAGTTGGCTCTCTTCTCTACCTTGGCAATTAACCAACTCCAAGTATTGATCCCATAGTCATAAGGTTTAATGTGAAAGCCCAAATTCTTCAAACCTTCAAAAAAGTTAGTCTATTGGTAAGCAAAATAGTACAAGATAAATATAATATGCTCATATGCTACCCCATTGAAAGAGATAGATGATTTATGCATATTAGCCCTCATACCAATAATTGAACAACAAAACAATATGATTTCTTCTAGTTTGATTGCATCCCTTCTTAGTCTATCACAAAATAAAAGAACACCATCAACAAAAATCAAATGTGACAAATAAAGAGTTCTCCTCGACTTTATACATATGGAAGGTCCAGACCCTTTTACCTCCAACATAGCCTTGTTGAGACCTTCAATTACTATAAAAAATGATACAAGGGACACCCTTGCTTCAGTCCTCTTGAGGGCCTTAAATAAAAAAAATAGATGTTGAACCACTACTGAGAATTGCAAAGGACAATAAGAATAGGCAACTCATAATCCAATTAACAAAGTGTACACAAAAACCTAGGTGGATAGCATAAGTCTTAGATACAATTGGCTAACCCAATCATATGCCTTTCAATGATCAAGCTTCACTACAGTAGTAGGTAACTTATTTACGAGTATGAGAAAGGTTATGATTATAAAATCAATAAAATTGGTTATTCTAATTTGACATATGGCAATAACAACTTAGAATAAGTTATTTCATACAAATATCTTGGAGTTGGCCTTCATCACAAGGTCCACTAGAACTATAGTGTTGAGAAAAACACTAATGGAGGATGGAAAGCGTATTTTGGTCTTGAGAACAACTACAAAGCAATCGATTTTTTGTTATAGGAAAAAACGAAAGTTCTCTTTGATACACATGTTATTCCAATTATCCTATATGGTTGTGAAGTTTGGTGTTGCAACATTTCAAGAGAAACCTGGAGGAAAATCAAATAAATACAAAGTAGTTTATAGTTGTATTATTAAAATGATGGGAAATACACCATGCCCAATCCTCCTCTTAAAGGTTGGGCTTCCACCATATTGATAGTAAGGCTATGATTAGGTTACTAGTGTACAAGCATATGATATAACATTGAGGATACAAGGCTTCTTAACAGTGTTTTGAATTCTAGTAAAAGTCATTTGAGACTTGAATGAGGGTGACATATAAATATTGGTTCTTTGTGAAACACTGAACGATAAAAGGAGAGGCCGCTATTCAAATTATTGACAATATTAAAAGCACCATCACAACTAAATTTAAAGTCTATAGATTGTGGTATAGTAAGGAAATAGAGAATAAGAGAATGTTATTATACTACAAAGTGATCATTAACCTAAGTTAGAAGATCAAGGGTGGAAGGTGCGGGGGGGATCCTCTATGGTCCTGAAGGATGAATAGAAATAAATTGCGCCCAGGGACTTCGACAAGCTACCAATAATCAATCATAAGCTTATGCACTTTTATGAGGTCTTATCTTGGCCAAGGAAGCCAATGTCAAATCCTTGATAGTCATTGGTGATTCTAGTGTGGTTATTAAAGCGATGCAAAGGAAAACAATTATGTTGGATAACAGGCTTGCATTGAACATTACTCGGTCCAAAATGAAGTCAAGCAATATCTATCTAAAAATTTCATTCTTCCATGGGATGTGTGTCCTCAACTCGAAAGTTGATCAATGGGCAAAGAAAGCCACTTCTCTAAGCATAGGGGAATTAGAGAAAAAACCGAGGAAGTCATTTTTTTTTATCTCCTAAAGACTTTAAGACATGGAAGTACAAAACGAACATGCATTTACTCTCACATGAATTCTTACTGAGCATATCAAACACCTCACTTTGGTATGAGACTCACAAGGACAATTTCCCATCACTCCAACATGCAAGCTCTTACCTCAGCTCGACCTCTTGAATGTGGTCTCAAGGATTTCAGCCGACGTTGTAGGATAATGGTGCAGTCGGGATTGGGAGTCTATTGCACCAATGCTTTGGTAACCAAAGCGATCTTCGACCTCCAAGTAAGAACTATCTCAATCTTGGATTCGCCTGTTTGGAATTCTGGTTCTATTACTCCATATTTGAGAGGTAATCTAAGGGAATTGGTCAAGGCTCTTGGTCTAGTTTCTATATTTTGGACTTTGCATCTTGGTTTTGGTTTCAACATCTTCGTTTCAATATCTTTGTTTTAGTGTCTTGGTTTCGTCATTTTGGTTTCAACATTTTGTATTTAGCTCAAAGGAAGGTGTTCTTTGGCCTTTGGTTTGCTTGTTTCCAACATTATATTTCCTCGGTTGTTTATCTGTGTGTGTTTATCCTCCATAATTCCATTTGTTGGGAATTTGGGGGGATTTATGGCTTAAGGGACTCAACACAAATTTCAAACTTCAAAGGACGTGTAGAGTAACTATAACTTCTTTGCATTTTTGTTAGTCATAGACTCTTTCTTTGGTCTCGATTTTCCCAATTTGGTTCAACTTACGGGGAATTGTGACTTGGAATTAACGATTATGGATAACATGGACATTTTGGAATTTAGAAGAACCTTGAGAAGACATGAGGAATACATCCAATCAAATACAAGCTCTTTGTTCTCAGTGACATTCAAAGTACATGAGAATGAGCACCATCGTGTTTCTCAGAATGCAACCATTATGAATTTATTAGTTCAACAAAGACAAAGGATAGACATTTTGGAAGCAAAATGTAGCATGTTAAGGAACTTGGCACTCAACCTTTGTAAGGACTCTCTCTCTCTCTCTCTCTCTCTCTCTCTAGCTTTAAACAATATGGTATATGCCAACTTTGCTTAGGTAGAATTCAAGGAAGAGGAGACATTTCATCAACTAAAGGAACCCATGGACATCAAGCAACAACACTCACCCCCATGAAATGTTGGATAGGAAGAAGCTAATAGCCAAGACATATTTCGTTAGTTGTTATGTTTTTTTAAATTATTAGACTTTTAGGTGTCTTTATAAAGTAGGCTACATGTAAGCAAACATGGGATGTATTAATTATAGTTTGTAGCAAACTCTCTTATGTTGTATCTGGAAGCCACTTATTTTGTCTTAGAACATGTGGAATAGTCTTTTTATAAACTTGTTGTTAGGTTGGCTACAATACATTTTTAATATAATATTTCCACTATCTTGGTTAAAAAAAAAACTAAGTTAGAAGATCAAAAATATATTTTTACTATGGTTAGTGGAAAGAAGAAAACTAACATTGTTAAAATAAGAACTTACATTTATGAGCTTCATAGTACAAGTGGGTGTTGGACAAGACCTAAAACACAATGACAAGAAATAATATGTAATCTTTGTGATAGTAAGAAAATGAAGGATGGAAACCACTTTCTCTTAGAAAACCTATCATTAAAAAAAAAATCCAAGTTACATTGTCTGGGGAAAACCCCAAGTACTTCACATTGCTCTGGGAAAACCCCCGAGGATGGTACCCATGGTAAGCCCCAGAATCTTTGGGGCACAAGGCTGATCAACAACAAGATACTAGTTAAGAGCTCAACATGTCATTTGCGGGAATGAACCTGGGTGGGGAGGATAACAATCACTCGAGCTAAACCAAATTAACGATGGAATGCCCTATCTATGCACACATTAAGTGTCAATTTCACAATATTTGTAACAATAACAACGATCTTTATAGCTAGTTAAATCATAAAAAATAAAAATAAAACTAAGAAATTTTGTCTCTAATCTTCTTGATCATAAAACACAAGTTAACACAAATCCACTATTTCCAATAAAATGAAGTTGTTGCAATAAACGATGATCATTATTTATAATGTGTTTTTAAATATTAGTATTGATATAAAAACATTCTAAATTTATATAATTATCATATTCCTCACTAATTTGTATTTTTCAAATAAAAAAAATATATATACAATTTAAAATTATTATATTAATTATATATTTTTTTCTAAATCATAATTTATTTATATGTTATGTATCGTCGTTATAAAGAACAAAGATAGCTAGGAGGTATTTAGAATCCTAAAAATAATACAACAATCTAATGCACTCGTATAAATTTAAACATTTACTCTTTGTATTTTTAAATCACTTTATAATATGATATTCTTAAGGAACAAATTTTATTGGACGCCAGATCTCTCATTCAATGATTAGTTGCGGAGGTTATAGGTTTTACTTTGTTAATCATTTATTATTTTATTTCATATTTATAAATGGTTTGTTATTTTAATTGTTATTTTAAACATGTGTACTTAAAAATAACCTTATTCTTTTTTTAAAAGAAATGTATTTAACTTTTTATTTACCACAATTTATTTATTAAAATAAAATAAATATTAATACAAAGCAATACCCAGTAACTCACTGTGTAAAGTCTAAAGGTGAATTATTTTACTCTTTCTAGTAATTATCATTATAAAAAATACGTGAAGTAGATGGTCGTTGACACCTATAATTACAAAAACTAAACTATGAAGTTACTTGTCCTTGCCACCTAAGTTGTTACTTTGTAAAGTTTAAAGGTAGAAATATTTTACTCATTATAAGAATTCAGAAGCTGCTGGTCCTTGCCACAGAAGCTGCTAGTCCTTGCCACTAAGATGTAAAACAACAATAAGAATAAATATTCAAAAAATCAAAACTCCAATACACATAATAATGCTCTAGATAATCTAGGAACTACAACAATATAGATAATATTAAAATAAAATAAAATATTGATTGTTCGTTTGTCCTCGCCACCTAAATAGTAAAACAATAAGAATAAATATTCAAAAGAAGCAAAACTCAAATACCCATGATACTGATCTAGGTTTTTAAGCAATATAAATAATATTGCAAATAAAATAAAATATAAGCAATATAAATAATATTAAAAAAATTAAAATATTGATTGTTTAAGTATAATTGGGCTTAATTTTATTCGATTTATATTAAAAAAATTAAAATGTTTATTGTTTAAGTATAGTTTGAATTGATTTTATCTAATTCATATTCATTGATAAAAAGGTTTTCAAATTTCTTTAACACGGACGGATGATGTAGGATGAGAATATGGATGATGATGTAGGATGAGAATATATATAGTTTGAGTGGGTCTAATGGTTAAGAACATGTGTTTCCTCTTAAGAGGTCACAGGTTCAAATCCAGAGGGGGGAGGGTATGTATACCTTCGTAGACTTGGTAGGGTATGTATACCTTCGTAGAAAGAGGGTATGTATACCTTCGTAGACTTGGTAGGGTATGTATACCTTCGTAGAAACCCCGAGGGGGGGTCCCTTGTCCCACAAACAAGGGGGTCTCATACACCAATTTGGTGTGCTGGCTTGGTCGTGACCTTAAAAATAGATTATTATTATTATTATTATTATATATATTTATATCAAATAAAAATTTTGTAAGATTTTTTTTTAAACGAAGAATATTTAAGTTAAATGTGGTTTAACTATTAGTTATAATAATAGCTAGTAATTTTAAGGGTTGGATTTGAAGTCGTGATTTATGTTTTTTTCTTCAATATTATGTTATAGGTGGATGTTTTTACGAGGATGGTATCCATAATAAAGTGGGTGGCATAGATTTAGTGTACATAACCCCATGGAAATCAAAAGTGGGGACTTGCATACAGCGTTGGATTGTCAACAACATCATGACAATAGTGGAATTGACTGATTGTTCTCTCTCTTTTTCCCCCTCTCCACACACACAATGCCCTAATATGTTAATAAATGAATAAAATCGTTGTTGAGTTATATGTGGATGAGACATGAAAGCTTTGTGTTGAAGAGGACCATGTGAGCATTAAGAGTAGGAGGCACCACTTGACATGGTGAAATGGGTTATCATTTTGTTATAGGTTGAATCAATGGGGAAACAATTTCCACTTGTATTCTTTAATACATATGTCCAATGTATGATAAAACAAGTTATATGAAAATCCTCTAGGTTACCTCAATTGGTATATGTTCTAGTGTGAAAAGTTTAGAAATTTAGAGAACAAATTTCATTTAATCTCATAGGGGTTATTGATCGATATTTTGATTGATGGTTATTACTATCTTTTATCTTTAAGAAGAAGGAAAAAGTTGCAAGAGCTTGACAAAGCGCTAATGTTTTTACTTGGAATTCCTAATACACAAGCAAGCACTAATGTTTTTACTTAAAATTCCTAATACACAAGCAAGCAAGAGATTATATTTCTCTATTAAACAAAAATAAAATGACCATAAAAAAGATAAAAAAAAAAATACCAACACAATAAGTTAAGTATTCTTTAAAAAAATATTCTCACCATATAAATAAACAAGCAGTTATGTAAAGATGAAGCACTAACAACAACATTTACAACACCGAAAACAACACTACAGCCTGAGTGGGCCTAATGGTTAAGAACATGTGTTTCCTCTTAAGAGGTCACAGGTTCAAATCTAGAGGGGGGTAGGGTGTGTATACCTTCGTAGACTTTACCAGTTAAATCGTTGGGCGGAGGAGGGTCCCTTGTCACACAAACAAAGGGGTCTCACACACCAATTTGGTGTGTTGGCTTGATCGTGACCTTAAAAATAAATTATTATTATTATTATTATATAAAATAATAATAAGACTTTTTTTAAGAATTGAATAATAAGATATATATATATGTGGGGTCTATATGTATATAGACTTTATAGAATTTATAATAAGATATATATTTGTGGGGGTCTATATGTATATAGACTTTATAGAATTTATAATAGGGCATTTTGGAATCATTTGTTTGGGGAATCGATAAGTCTTGTCATGCCAAGAGAATACCTAGTTGTGCTTCTTTTCTTGTTAGAGTTTTTTTCAAAACCTAGTTTACATGAATATATTGGGAAAAATTTAACATATAACTAACTGCATACATAATAAATACATATTAATTAAAATAAAGTTTGATTTTCGGTTTTTATTTGTCATGTATGTCATTATATTAGGTGATTTACTTTTTATCTTTATAGAGACTTTTGTCCATTCCTTTTGTTGGCCTTGGAATGGGGTGGTTAGTTATTGTAACTATAATTTTCTAGTTATTTATCCTTGTTCACTTCTTGATTTCGAAGGGATTGTTAGATTTATGAAATTTCCAGAATTTCTTCATTTTTTTTTGTCATATCATTGTAACTAACTTGATCCTTTTTGGAGGTAATTATCGAGTGTTGGGGAGGGGGTTTAAGAGGAGAAACCTGCACATCTGCGGGTGATGTTGTTGGGGTAGTTTTTTTCTCTACTTTTATTGAATCATAGGCAGATGGGTCGTTGTCAGCACTGGATCCCTTTTGGGCTGCAAACAAGGGGGAGCGATCATAGTCTTTTTCCCCCTTTCTTGAGTTGATATCTTTCTTGGAGAAGGGGCTAACTTTTCTGCGTTGATATCCTTGGCTTGATTTTTACCTTATTGCATTGGGACCTTGCCTAGGTTTGGAGGACCCTGTTGATTTGATGATGTTATATGGATTTTCGTTGGTGTGATTAGGTGGTGGTCCTTCATTGCCCCATCCCACTAGATGGGTTTTCTCTATGACTTTTTGGAATATCCATCTTTATTGGAAAAGTGCATAATGTGTTGTGTTTATAAGCAAGCCTTGCATTCAAAGACAACCTACTTGTAGTTAAGAGGTTGGGTCTAGGAGTAGTCTTTGCCTACTTGCTTGATTTCTACTGGAAATCCTTTGTTGAAATCTATGTCAACATAGCTACAATCATAGGTAGTGATATGTCTTTACTTCATTTCAACACTCTTGAAGTGAAATTTTCCTAATTCTTTTACTATCCTCAGTAACAAATGGAAACCCCATAAGTGTAGAGGGAGGTTAAGCATTCTTAGCTATACTAGAGTGGTGGAAAGAGAGTTTGATACATGATTGCAGGAGTGGTGGAAAGAGAGTTTGATACATGATTGCAGGTAGGAGTCCACAATTTCATGTAAAGTCCTACTTTGCCCCAAAACCAAGGACCAAAGTTGAGAATTTGGTTTTTGTCCTTTGTTAGGTTCAATTCCACAATGAAGAACCATTTTGTGTATGGATAAATGAAAGCTCCTCCTTTATTTATAGTTTCTGATTGTTGGAGATAGAGTGGTGCAAATCAGTTAGTTTTGGCCAAAGGGCATTAAATTTGCAAACAGTCGCTTTCTCTTAGAAGAAGTTTAACTACTTATCGACATCTTCAATCATTGCGATGGAAGGGGTCAACGCTTCATTTACCTTTCAAACTCTATGTTGGTGTGTTTTCTCCACAAGGTTTCCATTTAGCACCACATCTTTGAGCGAATGTCTTGGGATCATTGTCGTTGAGAGTCAAGGGTTGCGTTAAAAGGGCCAGGCATCTGACGACATTCTTGAAGTTTGAGGATTCATAATCAAGGCAAAGGAGGAACTTTGTCTAAATGGAGGAGGGGAAGAAGCCTACAACTTTACCTTGTGCCATTGGTTGGGTGAGAACTAGGTTCACCAAGGAGGCACTCGTTGGGCCTACAATCGTAGTTAAAGGGGGCTTCTAGCCAAAGGAATCTGGGAAGATTCCTTTACCATCCTATTGCTAATTGAGCTGGAGGATAGAGGTGAAAGTTGCAATGACATTTGAATCGACACATGGCAACAATGACCATTAAAGGGTTTTAAGCTATTGATCATGAGTTTAGAGAGAAGAGTCTCGAATGCGATGGAGGGCAAGATGAGATTTAGGTTGAGGATGAAGGAGCCATAAATGATGACAAAGCAACATGGGTGAAATCATAATTATCACACATAAAGTTATTGTGAGTTCCATAATTTTTATTCTATTTTCATTTAAAATATAAATATAAAAATATAAAATTCTTTTTAAATTTATTTTACAAATTAAAATATTAATATCTTTTTTTAAATTTAATATTATATAATTAAAAATATATATAAATTGAAATAGTAAGAATTCAATCACACTTACCTTTTGCAACGACTAATAAATAAAAGACACTATTCTATCTTATTTTTTT
>ML776900.1:1495898-1506598 GCA_009831015.1 Picea engelmannii | reverse complement strand
ATTAAGTTATTCTCTTGTTGAGCATTGATACTTCATGCTCTATCACTAATACAAATGAGTTTGTTCACTTGTAAAGCCTTACTATGATGCTCTAATGTCCCAACACATAAAGCCTTTCAAAGTCTAAGTGGACCCTTACCTAACAAAAAAATTCTTTTCAAATCAATATTTCAAACAGTAAAGTTAAAATCTAATCTATCTTTAAGCAAAAGATGGACAATGTTTAAATTAAAAGATAAATTATTGGGTAACTAATGCAACAAACTTTGTAACATTGAGAGTAAATAAAAAACTCAAATCTCTCTCTTCATATACTAATAAAAATATATTAATAAAAAAATAAATAAGAATACACCAATATTTCAAAGGGATAAAAATTCAAGGTTATGATTGCAAGTTATGCTACTTGAGGGATGAGAGGAAACCAATTTCATTTCGAACAAATATGGAATTGAATATTGAATAGTGAACAATTTTTGTTCAACTATTACAAACTCATGAATAATACAAATGTAGATAATTATTGTTTATTTGGAACTTGAGTAATATAATCTTTAAGCGAAGTAGTATGGTTGAGGTTGGTAAGACTTACACAACAACTAGGTAAACATGAGACACATATATAAATGAACTTTATGTAACATGTTAACATGCTTACATATAATATCTACAAAATGGGTTCACATCCATGCATAATTCAAGGTAAAAAATGGGCTATTTCAAATACAATATAATAATAAATGGGTTCATATCCATGCATAATTCAAGGTAAAAAATGGGCTATTTCAAATACAATATAATAATAAATGGGTTCACATCCATGCATAATTCAAGGTAAAAAATGGGCTATTTCAAATACAATATAATAATAATCTAATTTAGGGACCTCCTTCGCGTAACGATTTAATTGCTAAAGTTTATCTGATTTGAACTTATGACCTCTTATGAGGAAACACATGTTCTTAACCATTAGACCCACTTGTGACCTCTTAAGAGGAAACACATATTCTTAACCATTAGACCCACTCAAACTGTATGGCATTTAACTCTAGCTGAACTAAAAAATATATGAAATAATAAGACTTAATATCATGGTTAGTTAATTTTTGAAGTTTCCTTCTAAACATTAAAATGCTTCTCAAAATTAATGGTGATGACGATTCACACTCCATCAAATAAATATTTATTAAATATTAATCAAATTCCATAATAAAACTGCCTTGTAATGATTCATCCACATTTAAAATATAAAAGCAAATATAAAAAACAAAACAAATATATGTAAAAAAACAAACAAACATATTTTTCATAATTCTCATTCTTAAAACCAACTTTTAACACCACACCCAATACCACTAATAAAAAGATTGTGAAAAGAAAAAGACCTATACCATGCACAAAATATGGTAATAAAAAGAATGTGAAAAAAAAACCTACCCAAATAAAAATGAATATTCCACCATATTATTCTTTCCTATATCCCTCTCATTCACATACCATTCTTTTTCTTTTATCACACAATCAATCTCCTTTTTCTCTCACAAAAACTTTGCTCTTCTCACACTATATATTGCCCATTACATCTCTCTCCTTTTCTTTTTCTTTTTAAAAGTGCTTCTAGAAACATGGTTTGGAGAGTCATTATCAAAAGTAATGGAAAATTATTATATCAAATTTATTAAATAACAATTATATTATATACAACAAACAAATAAACAAATTTATATTAATAATATATTTTTAATAAAAAATCAATAAACATATCTCTAAATTGATCAACTATAATATAACTAAAAACATAAATTTAATAAATTTATATTAAGAATATATTTTTAATAAAAAATCAATAAACATACCTCAAAATTGTTCAACTATAATATAACTAAAAAATTTAATGTTTTATGATCATAATATTTTAATTTTTAAAAATAATGAATATAAACTATTTAGTAACACCGATTTCTAGAAATCATGGTAAAAACATGGATTGTCTACTTCAAAATTCCCTCGCTTAAAATAAATAAATAAAAACCACAACTAATCAGTAAATTTCTGTTATTTTATTTTATTTGTATTAGGTTGTTTTTATACCTTCTCCCTTTACTCTTTGCACATGGGTGGTGTTATTCACAAAAACTTTGATCCTCGAAAGGACACCCATCTTTCCTCACTTCACAAAACATTTGTGAAAGGTGGAGCTCACTATGTCAATTAAGCATCTTTGTCCACTCCTCCGCCACTGCTGCAGAGCCGAGGTAGGAATTGTGTTAGCTAAGTCTTTAAGAATGTTCAATACATGAAGGTAAAGGTGCTGTGAGAGATGGGAATAGTGACAGGGCTATTGAAGGCACAGACATGGGAGCGAGTTGGCAAGTCTGGTCGTGTGGGAAGGAAAGATGACGAGAATGACAAGAAGCCTGCTGGGTGTTGGCACTCGCTCATGGGCACCTGCATTTCCTCCAGATCCTCCTCCTCTGTCGTCATCACTACCGCTGGTAAACACACATCTTGGCCTGCTTAATTGCTTCAATGTTTCTTTTGTAAGGAGAATAACAAATAAGCCCAGGTGGGTGTTGGGCTCAATGGGTAGAATGTGACATAGTTGATAAGTATCTCAATTTACATTGCCATCATACCCACATATATGGCTGGCTGTGTCATGTGATGGAGCATTGCTGGCTCACTCCAAAGCCGGTGGGACCTCCCAAGCCATGGTGGTGAGAATGTTACCTTTGAGCCATCAGTTTCGCCACCTTAATATCACAAAACCAACTTGGCTCTCCTCTTCTTCCTTCAAACTTGTTAGATTTCACTAATGGGGCGGTTGAAACTAGGCCTCCCAATGACAGGGTTGATGCCTATATCCCTCAATTACAGGGTCAATGCCTGTTTGTGCCTGGGTGCAGGGATCAGGTACCGATCACCCTATTCACCCCCACACTAGTATGAACCCATGGCAAAACATTCCATACTACAATCCTCCATTTATTGACATAGTCAGAGCAATGAAGAAGCTGCAAACACTGTTGGGTGGATAGATGCAAGCAATCACTTATGAACACAAACAAGCACGCAACATGCTAAGATTCTGTTGGTTTAGACGCAGTTGAATGGACAAGCATTGTTTGATACGGTCTGCACTCTGTGTGTGTGTCTTTAATGTAAAAGCAAGCAGGCAGACAGGCAAGCATGTATGCAAAACTCAGCTTACAATGGTTCGCTTTTGTTCTTTTTAACTTATGAATTCAACTAATTAGACTGTCCATTTGGATCACCATAAATTAGGTCTTTGGATAAGAGGCCTATTGCCTGTGTTTCTCTCTGACAGTCTCAACACCGATGAAGACGGTAACTGGGTGCAGTATCTAGGCTTCAGTTGGTTGACAACTTGGATAAAGATGGTTCAGTTTTTATTTGTTTCTATTTTTGAGTCATGATTGTGCATGATTAATTGCATAATTTAGGACCAACAACAAGCATTCAATGCCGATGAAAATGTGCATTGGACTGTGATGCCAATCTCAATGCCAATGCTAGACTGTAACTCGATGCATGCCTTGATTAACCTAAGAGCTTGGCTAACGATGGTTCAGTTTTTTTATTTTGAGTGAAGACTAATTAGAGTTATTATTTGTAACAGCATAAATTAGGGCCTTAACAAAACACTCAATAATGAAGCATGACTGGATGCAGGACTGTGATGCCAATGGCAGTATACCAGGATACAGTCACATGGGGCCTCAGCTGTTATTGAATTGATTTTGAATCGCATACATATGTTTGTTCAATTAATTTTCTTATGTTAGAGTAAATAGGATATTAACACCCCCTCAGGTCAATTGGGGTACCAGACCTTGAATTGCAATTTTTTAGAAAGACTAGTACATTTACAAGTTGGATTTATGTTCCTGATCTTGTAGGGAGCCTCAATGAACCAAATTATACGAAGTTAGCAGCACTGATAAGTTAATAATCTACAATTAATTCATCAGGGAAAGTCAGATGATGGTAAACTTTAAATACTCCAGGGAGTGCAGGATTGCTATTTGGGTTATGGAGTTTCTTATTACACTGAATTGTTCTCTACTTATAACTTTATTTCATCCGAGTCCTATCTACTGTTTTGTTATTGCTATGAGTTAAACCTGATTTTTTTGTGTATATGTGAATTTTTGGTCCTTATAAACTCTTCTGTAGCGGCATCCATATTCCAATCTAGTAGAAGAATATAGATATGTTGCTATGTTACAAATAGTATCCAAGCAACAGTGTTTCCTGTGGCAAAGTAAGAGCAAAAGAGAGATGAATATTGTGACTGTGTACGGGAACAGTGTTCAAGAAAACTTTGTCAAACACTTGGCATCCATAAGCAGAGAAGCAAGGAGGTCAAAATTGCAGAAAGTATGAATTGGAGTCGAGTTACCCATCATTCCAGGTGGCATCATGTCCAACTTTGTCCACTATCAGTCCACCTCAGTTGTCCCAAATTGTTGATTTGTAACTCAAAGGTTCCTATAAGTGTTTCAACTGACATTTGGGTCCATTCAAATTATTTCCGGTGAATATAATATCTGATAATCTGAAACACTAATATACAAAGCAGAAACTTGCTAGAGAGAATTGCAATCACTCACAAGCCTGGTTCGCCTTTCCAAACTGTCACAAAAACAGGCCATAGACATCAAAAAACATTCCTATATACTATTTTGGCTGTCTGTGCTTCCATTCAGGTTATTTTGTTTGTCACTTCCCTTTTAAATTTAAATTCCCTATCAGTTCTGCTCTGAAATATTTTCAAGTTGATGTAACAATAAAATATTGTAAAAAACTGGTTGTTGTCATTCACCAGTGAACACTGTCCATAGGCATCGACAATGGTCCGTTACCCCTTGCTCTTCTTGCCTGTAGCCATTGCAAGTAGATCAATTGAACAAATCAAAGGTTTACAAAGAATTTAATTTCTTAATTTGGAAGCTTAGATCTATGTTTTGCAAAGGTTTGTGGACAGGGGAAGGAGTTTCAGGATGGCTAGTGAAACCTCCCAAATTTTAGGGAACAACACAGTGGGTGACAAGGGATAGGACATAGAGAATGCCCCCAAAGTTCAGGGACAGAGTGACAAGGGTGTTAGAGTTTTACCTCATTTCTCAGTCTGTGTTGTACTACAGGTGCAGCAGATCCGTACAGTACCTAGCTCGCCTTGGGATTTATGCGCTGCTGTGACAGGTTTGAGGTGCACTAGTTTAGCCTCTAGGAGGCATTGCTGTTTTATAGATTGTGATAGGCATGCATGAGCCATCTTTAGGAACTGAGTTATCTTCAGTTCTATTTCTGTTTCTGCATGCATTTTCCATTATTCGATGAGGGCACAGATCCCTAGGCTAGTAGGGTGCACTCCATGAGGATGACCTATTCTAGGAGGGTGTAGATCCCAAGGAGGCACATGCATGGATGCATGCTGTAGTCTTCTCCAGTTGGGGTGCACTATTCATGGCACATCTATCCATGCAGGTAGGCACACTGCTTGAGGTGCTTAGGGTTAGGGTTTGACCTTGCCAGTTGGGGTGCTCCTTTGCATGTTTCCATATACAATGTATCTTCCTTCTATGTCTTATTCTATAAAAATGACCTAGGGCGCACCCCTTGGTTGGTTAGCGAGTTTTAGTTTTGAGCTATTGCAGTGTATTTCTCCTTTTCAGTTTTTGAATAGAAGATAGATGTGATTGGGAGTTCAAATCTGTGTATTTGCTATTCGTATTTCCAGCAGTGTGTGTTTATAGATTAACATATTCAAAAGTGGTTGTTTTGCTTGCAGTTTTTCAATTTTCTAGCTACCTAGTGTTTAGGTTATTTTTTGAGTGCAGAATCTGCTTACAATGGTCTGAAAATTAACATGGTATCAAAGCTTGTTCACTGAAATATTCCAGTTTTCTGTGTATGGAGAGATCAGTTCACTGTGAGAGGAAGCTGTCAGAGGGTTTCAGCAGGCGTGATGCTTAACTGTCTTCAGTGACTGAAGAGATCCAGACACGTGATAGGTTGTAGGGTGTGATGAATTAAGTCCTCCAATGATTGGAGTGTTGTTGTGTGCTAAGAGACGTGATCTGCACTTGTGATAGGTTGCTGATGTGATTTGTTTTCCGGCTGATTGTTTGGTATAGTTGTGTTTCAGCAGTTGTAGGAATGACTACTCTCGGTCTCAGAGAGTGTGACAGGTTAGGAGGCACTTCCAAGGTGTAAAATTCCAACTTTACACCTTGGAAGTGCAGAATGTAGATGCTTCTGGAGGAGGTTGATTTATGGGGTTTTGTTGAAGCAACCCCTACAACTCCCATTGATCCCAAGGACTTGGTGGAGTATAACAAGAAGGTGGCCAAGGCAAAGCAAATCATTTTAGATTTGGTGAATGACCATCTGATCCCTCACATTAGGGAGAAAAAATCAACTAAATAGATGATGGATGCTTTGATCGCTCTGTACTAGAGTGAGAATATTAACCAAAAGATGCTACCAAAGAACAAACTCACCAACACTCGCATTAGTGACAGATACGATGACCGACTACCTGATGAAGATTATTGAGTTGAGAGATTAGCGTGTTGCTATTGACATGAAGGTGGAGGATGATGAGCTCGTGCCATGGCACTAAATGGGTTCTATTTGTCCTTGGACATGTTTGTTGGGGTGCATATGCTTGGGAGAAGCTTCCTACATTTCAAAAGCTTTGGGATGATTTCATCCAGCAGGAGACTAGACTAGAGATTGTCTTAGCTAGAGTGGAGGAGAGTTGGAACCTAGCCCTCATCAAAATGATGAAGAAAGGTGGTATGAAAGGAGGACCCAAGAGGGGTCAAAAGAAGAAGGATGATTCGATTTCCTCGAACCAGGGCAAGAAAGACTTGAGCCACATAAAGTGGTTCAAGTGCCACAAACAAGGCCAATATGCTTCTCGGTATCCTAAGAAGAAGAAGGGGAAGGGTAATCAACGGTAGTGGAAATAGTTCAAAAGGAGTATAGAAGCTTTTGCAAGGCTGGATAATTTAGTATCTAGAGTTGAGACAACCTTCTCCATGGTTTCATGCCTTTCCACTAATACTGTTTCTAGTGTAGGGTGGTATGTGGACAATGGAGCATCTAGGCACTTGACCTTCAACAAGAAGGCTTTCAACAAAGTTCAAGAGTAGGAGGTAGGGATAAAGGTTGAGTTGGGTGATGATGCTACTTATCTAGTTAGGGGAATGGGATCTATCTCATTTTGCATGCCTTGAGGTGATGTTCTCGAGCTTGATAATTTTTTATATGTTCTTGGTTTAATTAAGAATCTGCTTTCAATTTCTGCCATGATAGATCTTAGATGTGCGGCTGAGTTTGATGATCAACAAAGTATTGTTAGAGATTGCAGCCAAGATCCTGGTCAAGTTTTGGCCAAAGGAATGCGAGAGGGTGGCTTTTACAAGTTGCTTGTTGATCTGATCAAATACGGAGCCCTAGTGCATGAAAATGACCAACAGTGTGAACTTTGGCACAAGAGATTTGGTCACTTGCACTATGGAGCATTACCTCTCTTAAAGGACATGGTGCAGGGATTGTTGGACTTCAAGATAGAGAAGACAAGAGTGTGCAAGGGTTGTGCACTTGGCAAGCATGTCAAGGCTGCCTTTCCAAGAAGTGAGTACAAATCGAGAGGGAATCTTGATCTAATATGTGTGGACGTATGTCAACAACTTCATTGTCAAGGAACATTTACTATTTTTCTGTCATTGATGATTCTTCTAGGAAAACTTGGATTTACTTCATGAAGATCAAAGATGAGATCTTTGCAAAGTTCCAAGATCTCAAAGCTCTCGTGGAGAATTATATGGGTAAGAAGATCGAGGTCTTACAATGGAGACAAGTATACTTCCAAGGATTTTGAATCTTGATGCCTTTTGTAGGGATGCATGGATCAAGAGGGAGCTGACTGTGCCTTACAACCATCAGCAGAATGGGGTTGAAGAGAGTAAGAACATGTTCATTATAGAGACAACAAAGGCCATGATTCATGACCTAGATTTTCCCATGTCTCTTTGGGAAGATGCATGCAGTTGTGTTGTTTACATTCTGAATGTGTGTCCTCATAGGGTGTTGAAGGATAAGACTCTAGAGAAAGCTTTCCCAGGAGAGAAACTAGAGGTTTCTCATTTTTGGGTGTTTGGGAGCCCCATCTACATTCATGTTCTAGAGGAGAAAAGGACGAAGTTTGAACCCTCCAGTTTGATGGGTATTCTTGTTGGCTATAGTGAGTCCTCCAAAGCATCTACATTCCATCACAACAGACGACAATGGTGAGCTATGACATGAAGTTTGATGAGGAGGCTTCTTTGTCTAAGTCCTAGGAGCCTTTTGGGAAGGTTGAGGAGGGAGAAAATATTGCTTCCCTAACTGTTGAAACACAGATTTCAGGCAAATCAGATTCAGATCAGCAAGGCTTTAGTACAGGAACAGAGTTTGTTTTACCACCTAGTACAATCAGGAAGTTTAGGTGGCTTACCCAGACATTGCAGGAGGCATACGAGCAAGTTGGAGCTCCAAAGACTTCTTTTTGGGTGAGTCATTCTTCTAAGGAGTTTCCCAATTATGCTGCACTGATATCTTCCATCATTGATGTAGAGCCTTATAGTTTTGAGGAGCCAAATTTAGAGTAGGTGTGGAGAGATGCCATGGCAGAGGAGTATCACTCCATTTTGTAGAACAATGTTTGGGAGATTATGCCAAGACCATAGGGGAAGTCAGTGATTAATTCCAGGTGGTTGTGCAGGGTGAAGCATACGACTAATGGGAGTGTAGAAAAGTACAAGGTCAAATTCGTTGCATGAGGGTTCTCCTAGAGATAGGGAGCTGACTACGATGAGACCTTTGCTTCAGTTGTGAGATACACTTCTATCAGAGTAATTATGTCTCTTGCATCTTATTTTAGTTCGTCTTTATATCAGATGGATGTAAAGACAACATTTTTGAATCGCAAGATAAAGGAGGAAGTGTATATCAATCAACCTAGGGGATTTGAGGTACATGGGTGGGATACCCATGTATGTAGGTTGAAGAAGACCCTGTATGGGATGAAGCAAGCACCACATGCTCGGTACTCATGGATTGATGGGTACTTCTTGTATTTGGGCTTCACCAAAACTGTTGTAGATCCTAACCTTTACTATCTGTTTGATAAATATGATCTAATAGTTTTGGTCCTATATGTGGAAAGTGTTGCAAAATCAGCGATATATCGCCAACATTGTGATATATTGCGATACTCTCAGGCTTCAGCTTTGTGATAATATTGCTGGGAAAAATCACTTTTTTTTTTCAATTTTGAAAATATTGTGATATATTGCTTGAAAATAGATATCAGCTGAGTCAAGAGAATTTTGGAATTTTTTGCTCAGTTTGAAGAGGGAAAGTAGGGGATTGAGAACAAAGGGGTTACTCACTATTACATTTGCCCGTAACAGGGCTAGAGGGAGGGGGTTACTTTAGATGTTTAAAAAAAAACCACTGAATATTGTTGTATTTTTTTTTATGTTTGCCTATATTTTCTGATATTTTCCTCAATGTTGCCGATAAGTTGTTTTATGGACCCTCGGCAATATATTTGTCGACACGATGTTTGCAACATTGAGGATGACTTGATCCTTACAGGTAGCAGTGAGAAGCTCATAGCATGGTGCAAGGCGCAGTTGGTCTCCGAGTTTGATATGGAGGGCATTGGTCTTATGCACTATTTTGAATTTTCTGGGCCTTGAGGTGTGGTAGGGTACAAGTGAGGTCTTCCTTGGTCAAAGGAAGACCTCAATAGAGATTCTAAAGAGATTTCAAATGATGGATTGCAATGCGAGCCCCTAACTATGCCCATGGTTTCGAATCCAAAGTTGACTGTGGATTTAGATTTAGATTTGGTCAATTCGTCAATTTATAGGCAGTTGATAGTTCCCTCGTGTCTATGGTGAATACCTGACTGGATTTTTTTTGCAGTAAATACATTGAGCCAACTCATGGTTGAGTTTAGGCAGATTCATTGGACTTCTACAAATGCATGTGCTTCACTACTTGAAGGGTACATTTCATTATGGGTCAAGATTTGTTGGGGTTGGAGAGTTGGGTTCAAGTATGATATCTTGGTTCAACAGGAAGCAGGCAATAGTGGCATTGAGTTCACTAGAGGTAGAGTACATGGCATCTTCTTCTGCTAGTTGCAAGGCTATTTGGCTTCGCAAATTGATAGCAGAAGTGACTGATCATATGTTGGTGCTAACGGTTGTGTATTGTGATAATCAGAGTTGCATCGAGTTCTATGAGAATCCAGCCTTTCATGATCACTCTAAGCATATGGCATTTAATACCATTTCCTCAGAGACAAAGTTCAAAACGGAGCAATGGTTCTTGAGTATGTTCCCTTGGATTTGCAGGTGGCAGATAATTTGATGAAGCCCTTGGCAAAAGGGAAGTTCGAGATGTTGAAGGAGAGACTTGGCTTGGTGGAGAACACTTTCCATGCAACGAGGGAGTGTTAAGAGTTTTACCTTGTTGCTCAGCTAGTGTTCTCCTACAGATGGATGCAACCAGCAGTTTGCAGCAGATCTGTACAGTACATAGTTTGCCTTGGGATTTGTGTGCTGCTGTGACAGGTTTGGGGCACACTAATTTAACCTCTAGGAGGTGCTGAT
>ML776900.1:1463985-1478536 GCA_009831015.1 Picea engelmannii | reverse complement strand
AGACGATGTATAACCTTCTCCTCTTTAGACACCACCCCTTGCACCTTGGACGCTGAGCTTTTTAGGTGATGACGTCATGCTAGGGTTTGATGGAGATGATGGGGTTTGCTGCCACTTGGATGCCAATGATGACTTTGAGAGAGGATGTAGCATGCTTCCACCTCCTTTTCACCTCGGATGATGACACATGGCCTTGGAGAGGCCCTCCTAGCCCATTGAGGGCATGACATCACCACACATGTGGCCATTTTTGTATTATTTTTGCATAGTTATCATTTGTAAAGGCAAATCTGAGGGGTTGGCCCCACTTAAAGAGACATGGCTTTTCATTTTGTGACTTTTGGAGTGCTAGCACTCCATTCATTTTCATCATCATTCCCTCACATTTGTGGGAGGGCAACTCTAAAAAGTTCACTATTTCTTTCTCTTGGTCTCTTGATTCTTGAACTCATGCGCTATCTTGGAGAAGGATCTTTTGTGGATATGTTTGCTTTCTTGGATGGTTTATTTTGCAATTAGGGTTTTAGATGGTCTAGCAACTTGGGGAAGTAAGTAATTTCTGCAATTTCATGTCTTTTGCTAATGTTTAAGGTGTTAATTACTATCTTGTTGCAAGTTTCTTTGTCTTGTTGAAACCCTAGGAAGGAGACATAAGTGCTTCTTTGCTAAGGTTAAGAACCTAAGGCCGAAAAGTGTTTGCACTTTAGGGTTTTAACCTTAGTTTTTGATCCTTGACCTAAGTGGAATAAGAAGAAGGAAAATGACACCTAGGGCCCAAGAGTGTTTGCACCCTAGGAACCATTTTCTTCAAAGTCTAGTCCTAAGGCCCAAGAGTGTTTGCACCTTAGGGTTTAGACCTAATCTTTCTCATTTCATCTAGTTCAATCTTCAAGGTTGTGCATGTTTGACTCCATAAGTTCTAGGGGACAACGACACTAGTCTAGAGTTGTTCTTGTGGTGAAAGTAGCACTTAAAATCAACATTCTCTCTCTCTCACACAACTTACTAACTCCTCTAACCCTAAACTTAGCAAACAAACATTATTTATTGCTGCTGTTACAAAAGTTTGCTACAACCACTGAATTTACTTTAATTTGCTGCATACACATTGTGAAAAGTGGCTTAAACTACTTAGAAATTTCATCTAGCAATTGGAGAGCATACATGTTAAAGGCTTAATTTTCATGCTAATTTGCTACATTTCTGATTACTTTTTCTTGCTGCTGTTGCAAAACATTAATTGCTGTTGTACATCTTGTTTACTGCTGTAATTTGCAACAGCGATAGCATTTATTGATCATCTAGTGTCTAAGAGGTCATTATTGAACTATATAACTTGGTATTTGTCTATGTTATGTTTGTTTATTGTCTCGTATAGGTGAAACAGTGAAACAATTACCTTTTTACCTCTCATTTCCTCTCCTAGACCTAGACCTAACCATCAGGTGACCAAGATAGGGGACTGTAGGCTTGGCTAATCTAGCTATTTGATCCCTTGAGGTACACTAGGGAAGCCTCCCTTGTGGTGGACCTCCTTCCATCACTAAAACGAGGGAAGTCTCTACTTAGGTTATAGTGGTAGATTCTTCCAATTGTTACACAAGATTGGGATCTTGTGGAGGGCTTTGCACAAATACAAATCCCGTGATAACAGGTCCTAGAGTTGTAGGATTGTTTTTTCAACATAGACATACAATGGGTTGTCACTTACTATTATTATTGATAAGCCATTCCCTTAGCTATTTTTGGCAATCCCCATGGAAGATAAAATTTAGGCTATATTTAGGTTTTCCACTTTTTTCTATTGACAAACTATTGGTCAAAACGAAGTTGTGAGCATGACTTGGGCTCATGCACTTCGTGTCTATTATTAAATGATCAAGCTAGTGGGACAAGTGTCTACACTAATTTAGCATAATTACATTAAGGCCTTGGATGTATCTACATGACATTTTCCCTTTGAAGTCTGTTATGGTCATTGGTTACCATCTACTTGATGAACTTTAAGTTTCCCTTCCCTCTCTAGTAAAAGGAACAAGGATAAATTGTCATTTTACTAGAGCACTCATCATAGACCCATGCTAGAGCCAGAGACATACTTCTCAAAACAAAAACCGAATATAAGGCTTTACAAAATAAACATAGGGTCTAGCATTACTTTTATATAGGAAACAAACTCTGACTACATCTAGATGGACAACAATTAAAACATCAACAACATTACAAGCTCAAACCTATTTTGTATGGGCCTTACCCCATTTTGTAAGCAATTGGACCAAGTGTTTTTAATCTAGATGTACTAGCTCATCCTGGTGTACATGATATAATTGACATGAACATTCTAAATCTCTATTAACCACTATGCTTGGAAGAGGGGTTGTAAATGTCCATAGTATAGCAATATAGATTTTCAACCTCCACTCGTAGAGGATACACTTCTTGACACAAGGGCATGGACTACTACACAAAAGCAAACTATCATGTACATGGCTGGTGAGAAAGGAAGCAATCCTTCACAAACCAAATGGATTGCACATTTGTTTTTGGAAGTTGCTTTGAGAAACACATCCCGAGATCGAGGGTTTCATCGGATAACTTAGACTTCCTTTGGCATAAACGATAGGTTTGAGGGGTATCCATTCTGTTACCACCCAAGCTTTTACTTCTTGAGATGAAAGTCCTAAAGCTCAAGTAAGACCCTAGGGGCACTAAATATGAGCTACCCAATGTCACCATAGTAGCACGTTCACACTCTTTTGGCTGGCTCTCCCCCAGCACAAGGGGGAAATCCCTATGAAACCCTGAGTGAACTAAATAATGATCACAAGGAATGAAAGAGGAGGCTTAGAAGAACAAATCTGAAATCTGATTTTACTTTATTAATTTCCAGATTTGTAAAACAGCAAAGGAAGAGGTTGATTTTATATTTTTTAGGTGGTTGAGAAGTGAGATTAGTGCCTAAGATTATTATTGGGCAAATGGGGTGTACGAGCCAATGATTTAATGAGCTCTTTCTCACGCATTAAGGGCAAAGTGAAACCAAAATAAACAAATTACAACACCCTTACATGGCTGTCTAAGAATGCAGAAAATAGTTTCAAAGCCTTAATTAACGAAGATTATCAAATACATCAAGAGGGTATGATTACTATTGTGAGATGTAAATTCTAGCTATCTCAAACTAACAAATATGACATTCCTTCAACATTTTCTACCAACAAACATAGAATTTAAATGAAAATGCATCACAGATAAAGTATTCCTAGTAAGGAACAAAGTTACTTGATTAAAAGCCCTCTTAACATGTTTGAAGAAACCAAAATTGCAATATTCATCTTCAACAATATAGATCTAAGTACACAAACCTCAAGCCTGAAAAAACTTTCAAAATATTATAAGCTATTGTTTTAGGTGTCTCCACAAACTTCCAACAACCATTACAATAGGAGGAGCTCATCCTATATAGATGTAGAGCTCAAAACCTCCTCCAACAAAATAATAATATTGAAAGAAAAACCCTATATCTATCCTAGGGAGGAGTAAGCAAATAGTATCCTCCAACTAATAAATGACAAGTCAAAATCCCTACAATAAAATAACCAAGTAATATGGACTACATAGTGGGGGTGCCACATGTCCTCCTCTAGTGCAAAATGACCTCCTAGGATGAGCTTGTTTGACCATGTAAAACCTCTCCATAATGACACATGGATCATCCTTCAAGATAACCTTTAATAACCACTAGGGCACTCTCCAAGAAGACCCTTGAGCAACCAAATAATATAAAATTCCCCCTAGAAGAGGTGTGTCCTTGAGATGTGTACAAAGAGTGGTTATGGGACCACTTTGACCATGCCAAAACAATATAAATAGTCCATGAGAGGTGCACCCTTGAGAAGTCTATGAATAGTACCACTTTGACCAAACAAGATAATATAATATAGTCAATGAAGGATTCACCCTAGGGAAATGTGTCAAGTAGCTATGCTTTCATAAATAAATGTGCCAAGATACCATGAAGGAGGGGAGCACTCCACAAGAGAATGAAGCTAACCACCTTGAGAATCCAACCCCATGCTAATAGTAGCTCCACTAGTCAGGGTGCTCCTGAAACTAAGGGATTATTCCACCTAGAGATGCCAAATACATGCCCAAAATATAAGAAATTGTTCATGTTTGGGTAGTTACGGGAGGAACTTTCCTCTAGAAGACCTTTCTTAGATGAAGAGAAGATTCCGAAAGTCCAGGAAGACCATTAAACAACAAGAAGAATACCCAGAAGAGATGTCGGCCCACACAGAAAAGAATAAAGTAAAAATAAGATTCCCAGAGAAGAAGTCGGCCCAGGCAGTTGAATTGAAGACTATAAATAAGGAGGACGTCTAGATCATTTGGACACACTCACAACACACTCTCTCATCGAGGAAAAGGTGTGCAAGCCTGAGGAGGAAGAGGAGACGCAGCGGTGGGGTTTTGGTTATTCTTGGTGGCTACTTTATCTTGTGCGCTATCTCTCTAAGGAGGTGTGCTCTTCTTGTATTGTGCTGTTGCTGCATCTGTGAGCACTAGAGGTGCGCTAGCCTAGTGCTAGGGTTTATATCTTGTTTGTGGCTCTTGAGAGCTGGTGAATGGTTGGACTTTGTGAACATAATCTATCTAAGAAAGGTCAGCTGGGTGTTTTCCCCCATCGTGGGTTTTCCTAGGATAAATCTCTTGTGTTCTTTTGTCTCTTGTTTATGTTGCTACTGCTCAGTACATGATATATATATGTCAATGGTAACGAAGTAAAAGAACACTAGTATCTCTAATGCTCTGTAAAGAAGGAAAATCTAACAAAAATTGGTCAGGGTGCACTCTCCAAGGATAACCAAATCATCCCTCAAGATGAATCCTTAGAAATATGTGCAAATATATGTTATAATCATCTCTACAAGTGGAGCAACCTCAAAGAATGTGCAAGGAAGGACCCCATGCCTCCAAATGTGTGAAAAGATGCCAAATAAGGGGAGTGCTCCACTCCACCAAGTAATCAACCACTCAAATTATGCCACATCAATGTCACACTACCAATGTCTTCATGGGTGTTCACACCATTAGGAAAAATGAGTTCAAGGTCCACCAATCAAGATAATGAATCAATAATCCAAGTGAAATCTTAGGAAACCATGCAAAACATACCAATTAACCAATCCACCACATCAAGGAGCACTAATCAACTAATAATACTTAGGGAAACCCTTAGTTGATGGGTATCCCTCTCCATAAATGTGGGTATCCCTCTCCATAAATGTGCTAAGGGTCAATCAAATGTAGGACCTTCAAACACCACATGTGCTAGATGCAAGCCTCCAAACAAGAGATGATGATGCCAATTAGGAAGACAATGCACACCATCTAACCATGGTATACCAATAATAAACCATCAGAATTAATCTCACCATGGTGATGTGCTCTAGGGGGCAACAACAATAGGCAAGCGAGTGTGCATAAGAACAACTCTCTTTGAGACACTTCAGCACCCATCAATGGTGGTGGTTGACAATGTGACAAGGGAATTGTCAAGGAAAGTGCATGCACCAATAGCAATGCCCCATGTCCATCAAAGGTCCCATCAATATCATACTGCAAGCCTCTGACATGTGTGATGAAAATCACAAGCAAAATTGGATTGTGATAAAAATCACAATTTTTGTGATGAAAATCATGAGTGTATGACTACATACAATATGAGGGGTAACAATTGGCTCCATATGGGGACATGTACTCTAACATAAAGAGTACATGAGAACCCCAGAATTTGCAAATACTTGCTACAACTCGCCAAGAAGGGATGGGCACATGTGGTGGGATAGGTGCAATATTCTTATCCCAAAGCCCCACATAATCATAAGATCCATGAAATCAAATAAGACATGAAAGAACAAAACTATCTCTAATGCTCATATGAGCTTATTCATCCTATTCTAATGCTCACAGTGTTAAAATATTTGATGTGCTCGTTTTACCATAGACAATATCACAATATTGTCACCCAACCATAGGCACACAACCACCCTCGAGCACCATAACCTTTGCTAGATAGAATGATTTCGGAAGCAACACTAGAACCAACAGATAACCAAGAGAGCGCATCTTTCTCCAAAGATAGCGCACCAGACAGAAAGTCCCAAAACCACAGAACAAGAACAATACCCAACTGCAGTAGTTGCAGTTGCACTTCTTCCAAGACATCATCAAGAATACCACCAATATACTCCAAGACGTCACCAAGAATGCCACCAATAGATACTAGAAGATAGGGCGCATATCTTAGGCTAGATAGCGCTAGAGAGAGAGACTAAGAATCACCCAGAAGATACACCTTCCAAACTTGCAACTGCAGCTCCAAAATTGTGCTAGACTTGACTGAGAGAATGAGTGAAGTGAGTGAGTACAAATGAGCTCAAGTTCCCTCTATTTATAGTGGTTCTTGTCACCTGTCTGGGCCGATTCGTCCTTCTATGGGCTAATACTTTAATATTAATTATTTTACTGAGCCGACTTATCTTCTAGGGTTTTTACACATTTGTTTAGGATTTCTCTTGCTTCTGGATTATTCTATTCTAGCCAAAGGTTACACATGGAGGTTAATACCTCCCGCAACTACCATAATATCAACACTCCCTCCTAGCTAGGGAGGTAGTAACTATAATGGTCTCAAACACATCCATCCATTTCACATGGTATGGGCAAGGCTCACATAGTCTTGCAGACCATTCTACAGGTAGGATCATCATAGCCACACATGCTATCTCATGATGACGCAGATCAAGTCATGAGCATCATCATCACTATCCATCTAGCTGGCAATCACCTCCAACACTACTGGTTGGCACACCGGCCTAGGAAACACCTTCAACACTACCGTGGTCTCCATGGCAATCTAGTAGTAGTACATAGTTACTACAATGCCATCCAATAGATCACAACAATGTCGATCCATAGTAGTACACAACTACTATCTAGTGGTACACACCACTCCTAGTAGCGCACAACTACTATCTAGTGACATATAGTCACTACCAGTGGAACACATCCACCATAGTAGTACATAGCTATTGTCCAGAGACACACAGTCTCCACTGCAATCAACTAATAGCTACACAAGCTATCGCCATGTAGTACAACAATCTCCTGGCATCAAATCATATCATCCTCTGCATCATCTCTCGAGGCCATACTCCATTTGAGTAATCGGGCATGATGCTGAATACGTCATGTGTTGAACTCAACGCACTCAACAGAGTGTCTCGCATAAGTCACTCACTCAACAGAGTGATATAGGGACCATTCTTCTAATCCAGACATATGTCCTAGAAGAATGATCGTCCCAACAGATACTGAATGCCCCGCAATGGGCTACAAGGACCATTCTTCTAATTCGGACATACGTCCTAGAAGAATGTTAGTCCTCCCAGATGCTGAAAGCCACGCCATGGGCTATAGAGACCATTCCTATAGGAATATCAGTCTCAGACTATTTTCTAATCGGGTCACCATATGTACCATAGAGATCAATCTCTACCCATATGTGCCTTAGAAAATATCGGTCCCGTATCAACCACCCTAATCAGGACGTCATGTCTTTAGGGGGCGGACTATTCAACCTGATCGAGCCATTAACTGTGCCTTAGGAGAATATCAATCCTGGACCATTTTCCTAATCGGGCCACAGTCTGTGCCTTAGGAAAATACCAGTCCATGATACGTCAACAATCTGTCAACCTGGACCATTCTCCACAGGGAGAATGTCTATCCACCAACAATCTATTCTGCCTGGACCATTCTCTACCTGGAGAATGTCTGTCCACCAACACACTGACTATCCATGATGCCATATATCAACACTCCCTCCCAACCGAGGAAGTCATCTCCTCCGTTTCAACCAAGGGAGGTATCTCCATTGTAGCATCTCTAAGTCGTACTAGCATGATGCGAATGCATCATATCTAAGTTGTACTAGCATGATGTGGAGTATCATCTACATCATCTCTAAGCCGTACTAGCATGATGCGAATGCATCATATCTAAGCTGTACTAGCACGATGCGTCTCAAGACATCTGTATCATATCTAAGCTGTACTAGCATGATGCTGAAGCATCATATCTAAGCTGTACTAGCATGATGTTGAAGCATCATATCTAAGCTGTACTAGCATGATACTGATCATCACTCCCTCTCAACCAAGGGAGCAATCTCCACAAGTGCCAGCTTGTCCCTCGAGTATGCAAACTTTATCTTGGACAGAGGCTTCGTCAAAATATAAGTTGTCTGCTCATCGGTGGAGATGTAATGGACGATCACTTCTCCATTCTGGACTTTATCACGGATAAAATAGTACTTGATCTCAATGTGCGTCGGCCTGTCATGGAACATGGGGTTCTCTGAAAGCTTCACACAACTCTCATTATCACAATATATCACAGTTGAATCTAGCACCTGATCAAATAGTCCAGAAACTAGCTTACGGAGCCATACTGCTTCCGTACAAGCATCGCAAGTTGCAATGTACTCTGCTTCTGCACTGTTGAGTGCAACAGACTTCTGTTTCCTACTAGCCCATGATATCGTAGCAGAGCCCAAACTGAAACATATACCAGAAGTACTCTTTCTGTCATCTGCACTCCCCGCCCAATCTGAGTCAGTAAATCCATGCAGTTATACGTCTTTGTTTGAGGCATATCTCAAACCATAATTTAGTGTCCCACAAAGATATCTCAAAATGTGCTTTGCAGCTATCCAATGCTCATGTCTAGGTTCCACCTAGAACTGGCTCAACGTGTTCACAACAAAGCAAATGTTTGACCGAGTATTAACCAAATACATCAATGAGCCAATCAACTGTCGGTATAGGGGCGAATCTATTGGATCAAAGTCTCTCAACTTCCTCAGATCTGTCACCATGGGAGTTGCCATGGATTTGCAATCCATCATCTCAAACTTCTAAAGGATCTTTACAACATACTACCCTTGCCCTAGGAAGATTTCACTATGTTTCTGCCATACTTTTAGTCCCAAATAATAATGCATGAGACCAAGATCCTTCACATCGAATTCATAGGCTAACTCCCTCGTACACTGAAATAATGAGAGGCACAACATCCGTAAAAAACAAATCATCAACATATAGTAGCCGGAACATAGGTGCATCATTCACAACCTTGTAATAAGGATATAGATTAGCATAACTCTTGGAAAATCCAAGTCTCATCAAGTAACTGTCAATTCGTGCATACCAAGCTCTTAGAGCTTGCTTGAGTCCATACAAGGCCTTCTTCATACATGGGTTTCTCTCGGGTGTGCCTCAAAACCTTGAGGTTTCTCTATGTATACTCAATTTCTCCATTGAGCAAAGCAATCTTTACATCCATCTGATGTAAACTCCAACCCATGGATGCTGCAAGAGATATGATGGCTCTAATAGAGGTGTATTTGGCAACTGGAGCAAACGTCTCATCATAGTCTTCTCCCTCCTGCTGGGAGAACCTTCTAGTCACGAATCTTGCCTTGTATTTATCGATACTTTACAGACTTTCCTTCAGGTCTAGGCACAATTTCCCATAAGTCATGATGGATTTATATTCTTCCATCATAGCTTCCTTCCATTCTTTCTTCTTGACTGACAGCCAAAGATCCTCAAGTGTTCAACACTTGGCTTCTTTCCAGAGAAAGCTTCTTCTGGAGTCATGTTCTTCAATATATGATGAGGACTTCTATTATGAACATATACGACCGGCAGAGCTGCTTCTCCCCATAGAAACATGGATAGATTCTGGTCATTCATCATTGCCTTGATAGATTCTTCAATGGATCAATTCTTTCTTTTTGCTACACCATTCTGCTGAGGATTGTAGGGAGTAGTGAGCTCCCTCCTAATCCCAACCTCTTTGTAGAATGTCTTGAAATCATCTGAGTTGTACTCTCTCGCTTAGTGAGGAGGTTGACATTGGTCCACACACATCTGAGTGAACGATGTCCAATAATTCTTTTGCTTTCCATGCTTCCTTTAGAATTGATACTTGGTGAGATCACCTGCCTCACCACTTGATGGAGTCTTCTACTCCATGTTTGCAACTATCACTGTAGCCCCTTCTTAGAGCTATTGCTTGTGACCTGCCCGGAACAAGAACAACAGGAGCAAAAGTATTTCCAATAGCATTTTCATAAGAACATATCTATGGTGACAAGGATGGTAGTCATCATAGAATTACCAAGGTGACCTGCCCAGGAGCAAAACATGAGATATCTCCTAGAGGAGAAGTTAGTTCATTTTGCAAACAAGTGCAATAGGCATCTATATCAATGGTACTTATATGCAACCAAGTATACCTAACAATAATAGAACCTTTCAAAGATTGTTGTCACAACTATATGTTGATTTTTCAATAGGCAAGGTTTAAGCATGAATTTCATTCCATTTTAGCATTTTTCTTAAACCATAAACAATTTTGTTGCAGCAACCAAGATCACAAGAAGAAACACCATGCACAAGTACACAAGAAGTATCCCGGGAAACCCTTCTCAACAAGGGAAGAAAACCCAACCAATCCTTTGCTACATTCTTCAAGAGAAATACCTCCACCACCAAGAAAACCTAGCACACAAAAGGGTGCTCACAAACCCTAGAAGACTAGCACTGAAGAGAGGTGTGCACTTTTCCCAAGAAGATGTACTTGCTGAAATTTCCAAACTCACACTTAAGATATGATTCCTCAATGGGGAATTTACCTTTACTTATATTAGACTGAACCTGTCAATAGAAGTGTCTATTGGCACAACATGGCCGACCTCACTAACTCACAATATAATTAATAATTACCAGATTAATAATCTTTTAAATTAATTATCTATTACATTAAGGTGGGGCCGACCTGCACCCTTTACATTACAATTAGGGTTACAGGTAAGTCTGACTCTTGAACAATATAGCAAGGGATCTGCTGAGTTGGACGTGCCTGTGGATGAGCACAGGTGAACGTGATCCTAGTGGGCGAGCACATGAGATCTCTTGCTATATTGTTCAAGCATCAGACCTGCCTGTAACCCTAATTGTAATGTAAAGGGTACAGGTCGACCCCACCTTAATGTAATTGTTAATTAATGTAAAAGATAATTAATCTGGTCAATATTAATTATATTATGAGATAGAGAGGTCGGTCCTGTTGTGCCAATAGACACTTCTGTTAACAGGTTCAGTTTAGTATAAGTAAAGGTAAATTCCCCATTGAGGAAATATATCTTTTGTGTGAGTTTGAAAATTTCAGCTAGTACATTTACTTGGGAAAAGTGCGCACCTCTCTTGGGCACTAGTCTTCTAGGGTTTGTGAGCACCCTTTTGTGTGCTAGGTTTTCTTGGTGGTGAAGGTATTTCTCTTGAAGAATATAGCAAATGATTGGCTGGGTTTTCTTCCCTTGTTGAGAAGGGTTTCCCAGGATACTTCTTGTGTACTTGTGCATGGTGTTTCTTCTTGTGATCTTGGTTGCTGCAACATTATTGGTTATGGTTAAGTTAAATGCTAAAAATGGAATGAACTTCATGCTTAACCTTGCTTATTGAAAAATCAACACATATACCATAGTTGAATAGGATCTGCTAGATGTGCCACTTACAGGAGCCAGAGGCAGAGATGCACCTCATCTTTAGGTGCCCCATATACTTTAAGATTAGAGGATGATACCATTGCCTCTATAAGGATTCGAGGGGCTCATTCTCTACCTTCTTCCGTTATTAGGACCAAATATGCCTAGCCCTCTTCATGAAGGAGATTTTTTGCCATAGATCTCAGTTCCTGCATGCTATACCTCGCCTTGGGACGACCATGACGATCACATCATACTTTCATCCATTAGATGGAAGCAACAAGTAGTGGGTAGAGCCCCAAATTGTATTAGACAACAGATTGGTGAGACCTCATGTCTCTCCTCAGCCTCCCCCTCGAGGAGTTAGATCATTATCATTGAGACCGGTTCGGTGGTGTCGAACCATACATTAGTCCATGCATCCTCAGAGAGATAGAGGGATTTGCTCCAGATAGATCTAGAACAGGGCGCCTCCTGCCCATCAGACTACCTCCCAAATTTAGATAAGTTGCCAGATATCTATCTAGAGTTTCTTTCTTTCGGCCAGGGATGCTAGGAGTATACCCCACTCCTACTTCCCCCCTAGGATCATACGACTGGACCCCTTGAGAGTTCCCAAGGACTCTGACAGCGAGCCACTGCCCAGTTTGCCTCCCTCGCCATTGACCATTAGACTTGGGAGACCTTGATAGCCTCATCGTTAGACCTCTCTCTCTCTCTCGACAAAGTTTTGATTCAGACATACTAACTTATATTTTGGTTCACCATACATTTTGTCATGGTTTTATACATTTTTGAGGCTACACTACTTTAGGTTTCTTTCTTTATGTTATTCTCAGCATTATCTAGCAGCTGCGTTTGCACTCCCACATTGTACTCATACATGTTGTAATTTTCAGTCCCATTGACCTACTTTTGTGGTCTTTCGTTGGACATTAATAAAATTATCTTATCTTTATCTTCAAATTTGTTGGTTGAGTAAATTTTCTTTCGTTATAGTGGTGTGGGTGGCCCAAGTGCCTTTATTTTGATATTATTCGCTTAAGGCGCACATCCATCTCTTCTTTCATCTTTTATATTTTAGCTGTTTTGTGAAGTGGAATTTATCTCATATTATTTAACTTAAGTTTTCTTGTGTCCTTGATTGCTTGCACACATATCAAGGACAAACACTTCGTGTGTTGATCACTCATATTGACCACGGAAATTTTCCTAAGAGTTGAAAGTGCATGATCACTAGGGACACCCCCCTGTGATTGGAGAAGCACCAGTCCGAATGGAGAAGTGATTCGCTGTGACCTTAGGCAAATTACTCATAGTTGTTTCCTAGGTTTGCCCGAAGCAGATTTGAGAGATAACAAATTGGCGTCGTTGTTGTGGACATTGTCAATCCTTGTATACTACAACAATAATGGTGAGTTGTTATTTATTGATTTGTTTTTTGACTCATTTGGCGACTTCACTAGTGTAGGATTGGGTCATACTACATAAAAAACATAAATCTTCAGGATTCAATCATACAAAAGGCATTGTTCTGGGCCTTAGTGAACCTGAATGCCTTTTTCAGAACAAGACTAGATTTCTACCAGGAACTCCATCTGACTTGGTAAGTGTATCAAGTTCTTTGGTAAGTTCGTCTCTTGTCACTTCTACTTTTGCTATAATCTCTTCGGTGAGTGTTTCTTCAACACCTTCTTTTAGTTCACGTTTGTGTTCATCTCAGGTTAATACTATGCAAACACTCAGAAACCCGGTGAGGTTTACACTTATTGTTTATGCCCCATTGAGTTTTGTTGCAATTCCTAATCAACCTCATGACATGCTTGCAGGTGAATATTGGAAGTGTCTGCCAAAGTTTGCAGGAAATAATCCAGTGTCAATTGATGACCACTTAATTGCATTTTAAAAATTTGTGGACTATTATTGCACAATCTGTACTTGCCTAAAGCCCAAAGCAAGTAGATACAAGATTGGTGTAACAGGGGGTGACCTACACTGTCACCTTAATAGGAAACCCCTTTCTATTTAGGAGTACATCAATGTACCCTAGGGGAGACGTCCACAATGACCTGAGGGTTTGAGAAGGCTAAGGCAAGAAAGTTCCCCCCTCTCACAAGTCACTCAATTTCAAAGGTTCTTTGTGTCTTATAGAGATGAAGCAAAAGATAAATGAGGTGTACCTGCCCATAACAAGACAGCAAAATAGAAAAAGGGCAATTTCCAAGTACCAAAATGATGTTAATGCTTCATAAGACAATGAACTCTTGAGAAATATACTAGCTGATGTAATATTGCAGCAGTATAACAGTTTACAACAGCAATGATAAATTCGTAACAACCACAATAATTATGCTCGAAAATGCTTGAGAAAAGTCTAGAAATAGTAGCTTTAACTAGGCAAATTGATATTAGATAGTCACAAGTAGATTTAACAATGTTTAGCTAGCATAACATGTCACTTTTGAGGTCAGTTTGCTGCTGTTAGATGGCTGTAGCAATCTTTTGCAACAACAGCAAGTTAGTTAGTGAATTAGGCTAATCCAAGGTTAGTAGGAGTTAGTGAACGTTCCAAGGAAGATAGTTTAAAAGTTGTTTGATCAATCAAACACTAGTAGTGAATAGACTAGTGCCTTCTAGGGTAATGGAGTCAATGATAGCAGCAGCCACTCTTATAGGGAAATAGCAATGATAATGCTTAGTCAAAAGGAGATGGAGAAGATGAGAGAGGTGTTAGTAACCCAAGGCCTCAAACATCCAAGTCCTAGAGAGAGAATTGCTAGAAAGTAAGGAAACTTAGGCCCTAGCGATTTCTCTTTTCCTTAGACAATTTGGAATAAAATATGCAAAAGGCAAGTAGAGTAGGATTACTAGAGTGCTACAATGATAGGGCTCTAGTATCTACTTCTAAACAAGGTGCTCTTTGGGAAATCT
>ML776900.1:1451101-1463935 GCA_009831015.1 Picea engelmannii | reverse complement strand
GGTTTCAAGCAAGCAATTTCATAATCTTTAACATGAAATAAGTAAAGCTTACCACAAACATTCATCAACATAAACAAAATGCAGATTTTCTACTTACTTCACCAAGAATAATCAAGCTCAAACCCTACTTGAAGATCTTCCACCATGAAAATAACCAAGAAACACCAAAAATGAGCCTCCTCTAAGAAGTGCGCCTAAATTTTCAGCTAATAACCCTGAAAGAGGGCGCAAATTTCAGACTTTACCACTTGTGTGATGAGTGATGATGATAAAAATGAGAGTTTTTCTCTCTTATTTATACAATATCAATGACCTTTAATTACAGTTAGGTCATAAAAAGGCCGACATGGCCAAATTACATTAAAATCCATTTTTTACATAAACAACATTAATTAAACCCTAATTTCATCTTCAAGGGTGACGTCATGCCCTTCTAGGGTAACATTAGGCCCCTAAGGTGGAACACTAGGCCTCAAGAGCAGAACGTTTGGCCTCAAAAGGCCCTGAATGCTGCCACACGTGCCAACTAGCACCCAACTAGCCATCATAAGTGCAAACCCTAACTCTGGATGATGTCAAGGTCATAATGATGACATCATGTGCTCTCAAGGGTCAACGTCCAGGTGGAAAGGCAAAACCCCCCTGGGTCTAGGTCTGTCGGAGCGTCCTTGGTGCAACGTCCTTCTTTCTTCTTGGTGCAAGCCTTTGGTTTCTCTTTCCCCCTGGTGGGGTCACAACATCCATCTGTTGCGCTTTTGGCCCCATGGAGGTCTGACCTAATCATTCCACCATATGTGCCTGTCTAATGGGAAAAGTCCTGCAGCAACAACAAGTACTCCCTCCAGGGGCTCATAAGTCACAGGGCTCATAGCAATGTCAATCACATCTAATAATCAAATTACCCAAACATGTGCATCAACCCCCCCTTTACCTAGACAAATGCTCAAAGACATTATGCAATTTAACAAGTCAGGTTTAGAGAAGGTCTTAGGATGTCCTATTGGGCTAATCCTCCTTAAGTTTGGGGTGTTTCCGAGGTGAGAACCAATCTAGGTCATGTAAGTGTGTGTGAATGGTGTGGGGGAAAAGTTTGGGCACAGGGTGCAGTGATAACAGGGAAATGTAGGTCTTTCCTATGGGTGCCTTTGTAGAGGGCGAGCTGCACCTTATCATGGATGCCATTTTTTCCTAGCCCATTCAATGCCGTTTGTTCTTAGTCTTATTGCTTTTTCTTTTTGTGCTTCAAGGGAAGAGCTGAGGGACACTGTCCTGGTTTGGTGACCAGAGGTGACAACGTTACCCACAAGAATTTCACGGAGATGAGAAGGCTGGCTCGTGATGAGACCCCCTTTCTCTTGGCTATGCCACCAAGAGCCACTACCTTGGTTTGGTGACCAGATAGATGGTAGTGTCATACCGCTACATGCCCATGGTCCTAATAGGCCAGCTCATGATGAGACCTCCCATCCACCAGCTAATACTTTGAGAGTTTATTTATCTTATGGGTTCCCTTTTCTTACTGAGAAGCCTTTTACTGCTTTATCGGGAATCCATGGGCGAAGCATCTCAAAGGTTTCATTTTGGCTTTTAACTCTTGCCAACTACTTTTACCCTCTGGGCCTTAAGCCCCTTCTTCCCACAAGGCAAGGTACAACCTTCCTAGCATGGCAAACCCGATGCCCAAACCAAGGTGGGGGAAGATGAGAGGAATAATGATGAAAAGTGGTAAGTATGGAGGGAATGGATGATGACCTTTCATAGACCCACCTAGTGGCAACTCATCCTAAAGGGGAATCAACTTGCTAGGGCATTATGTCACCCTCCCCGGTACGGACAAGTTAAAGAGAATAATTTCCAAGCAAACGTTATGAAATGAAGGAGAATTCAATGCAACATACTTAAGTGCTTCAATAATCAGAATGACACATACCATGATACCCAGACTCATTACCTCATGGAGCAAGACTTATTGCTACTTCAGGACCAGGCTGGTGGGATGGATGCTACTGTTGCTGATAGATGAGATGCATTGAAGAAAAGATGGGCCTTCTAGGGCCATGCTCAAGTCATCTGGCTCTCGGCACTCCATGTCTAGGACCTATGGGCCTCGAGACATGCTCTTCTTAGTTTTCCCTAGGATAGGGGATAACATGGACAATTTGGAGGTGGAGTACGAAGATGTGGCGGTGGAGATGTTTGTGCAAACCCTTGAGGGCGATGCACAAACATGGTACAAGTCCCTCCCTGGTGCCTCCATTGATGGTTGGGATGCGTTTAGATGAAAGTTTACAGAAAAATGGGGCTGCAAATAGGACAATTCTTTCTTATTAGTAGAATTTACCTCTATTAGTAAAGATGAAAATAAGATTGTGTCTGAATCTAGTAATTGTTTTTCTAAACTTTATTCCTCAACTTGTACATCCTAAGATGAATTTGCTTTAGTTTATTATTTTAAGGCATTTGCTGAATTGTTTTCTTTCTTACTCGGGGAAAGGGATATCTAGAATTTGGAGGGAGTTTTAGATGCTTCTCTCAAGTTGGAGAAAAACATCATCGCAGCCAAGAAAGTTCAACCAAGTCCTTCCAGGTTGTTTGATCCATATAGGGAAGAACATCTTAGGAGGTGAAGAAGGAAGGGTTTGATGAGAACAATGAGATATTGGCAAGGTTTGTTGATTTATTGCAAGATTTAAGTAATAAGATGATCAGGTTAGAGAAAAATCTGCAAAATCAGCAGGCTGCTCCAAGTAATCAACAAATATTTCAGCTAAGGTAGTTCCTTGCCAGGAGACCTTTTTAGTAGGAAAAGAAGGAAGAGGCTTCTAGTATTTTTGTGCACGTGTCTGGAAATAATTTTGTTGATTATCTTTCTTCCAGTCATTATTTCAAAGCTTGCAAGTTGCCTCACAATGAAGAAGGCTGTGGGTTGTTTGCCCCAAACAACTTATTTGTTTCTTTTGAACCATCCTGAAGATCTTTCAGATTAACTAGAGGACAGTCTCAATATGTTGTCTTTCACTGAGGATGACAACAACCCACTTATATATCAATTTTCAAATAGTAAGGAGGGTATTTGGCCAAAGGTATTTTCCTTTGAGTTTGGGACAGTGTGATGCTTGCAAGAGCACTATGGTGCTCACTAGCATGACTATTCCTAGGGGGCAAATGGCAGCCTCCAAGGTTAGCAATGCATAGTCTAAAGTAACAACCATGGTGGTCGAGATTACAAATACTTATGCCAGAGGAAACAAGGGGCCTAGTGACCAACCAAGGAAGGTTACCACTCTGAATGATGTCCAACGGTTGGCTGCCCTAGGACACCATGATCCATCACTAATGCATAATTTGAGTTTCTGCTTGGTGACTGAATTGTTGAAGATAAAAATTCTAGTGCCACTTAAAGAGCTAGTTTGCTTGCTTGGATAGAAGGAAGCTGTTAGCAAGTAGGGTTGGGTGGTTCCATTGATCCATCAAATGATCATCGATGAACCTCCTCCTTTTTACATTTCTTTATTGGTTAATGGTTTGTTGCTTCAGAATTGCCTCAACTAACGTTATGACTCTTGAGGTGATGAATGAATTAGGATTAATGATTTTTAGACCATATAGAAATGTGCAGGTTATGGAGTCGTGTGAAGTGTAGGTGTGTGGGGTGATCAAGAATATTGAGGTCAGATTGCAAGAGTATTTGGATAGGATTTTGACCATGGACGTGGTGGTCATTGATTGCCATGCCAAATGGGTCATGCTTTTATCTTGAAAATGGGTGGCGGATGCAGGGGGCAGTATCCAAATGGACTAGTTGTATGCCGACATTCCTGTGATTCCAAGATACGATGCGAGGTTGTTTTGAGAGAAGAAGATGCTCCACAATGTAGAGGATCCCCATAAGATGAATAATGAACCTTTGTATCCTAGGATTTCTAAACCCGATTTGGGGACATATGTGGTAATGGACGAGCATGCTGAGCCACTTTTGTCACCCAAGTCTGTTGCTGAGAGTCTAACAGACAGTTTGCGGACTATGCACTTTGATGGGGCACGATCTCAATTTGGAGCTGGTGTGGGGGTTGTTTTCGCATCCCCCTCAAGTAACATTTTTCCATTTTTGTTTCGTTTGGAGTTTGATTGCACTAACGATATGGCTGAGTATGAGACTTTGTTGTTAGGTTTTGAGTAGGGGTGAAAAATGGGTATTAAATTTAAAGTTGCTGAAAGTTCATGGGGACTCTGAGCTGGGGGTCAATCAGGTAAGGGATTTATGCGAAGTGAAAAACCCATGGCTCAAGAGGTACCGGGATTTTAGGATTGTAGCATGTTTAATTTTTTGAATTGCATAAAGGAATTCTTGTCTCATTCGGTTGATGAAGTATAAGCGGATGATTCTCCCCCACTAGTCCCATTGAAGAGTAACAAGATACCAAAAGGTTTAGTTCCTTTAGAAAAATTATTTGACAAATTTGATGTTTTCAATGGAATTAACAAATCTAAATTGGATGAAGAAGTGATCGAGGTGAACATTGGCTCAAGGGAGTCCCCTAGAATTATCAAAATTGGCCAAGGTTGCACCCAAGTGGAAAGGAGGCTGGAAGTTTTGGTAGACGAGTACAAAGACGTATTTGCATGGTCTTACGATGAACTGAAGGCATATGATCCAAAGGTAATAGAGCATGCAATTTCGTTGAGGAAAGGTCTTGTGAGTTGGGGGATTTTAGGATTGTAGCATGATAAATGCTTGTGTATGATTGCTTTGTGATGATCAGGATCCTGGTCTAGGGGATGATTTTGGTGATATGTTGTATTATGATTTTTTTTGGACTCTAGAGGCCATTTAGAGCCTCATGTTTATGTATTTTGGTTGAGATATGTATTGCACTCAGCGCCAGTTTTCTATATTCACCCTTGCATGCTATATACATGAGAAAATTTTGCATATTTGGTGTCTAATGGTTTGGGTTTACATTGATGTACACGCACATATATATTTTCTTATCAAAATTTGAATATTTTATATATGTTTTGGTTGAATGCTTTTTTTTAGTTTTTTTTCCTGGTTCTGGTCTGGTTTGAGATTTTGGGGTCAACCAGTTCGGTTCCAGTTTTGGTTCAAATAACATTGGGTGGTAGCGCCAAAGGGTCCATCCTCTGTGTAAAGTTCCTCATTTCTCATATACAAATATGCTAAGTTTCTTCAATTTATAATCATATTTTATGTTTCTAAGAAAGTCTTTTATCTCTGTAGTTGAAGAATTTGATTTCTCATTTTTCTCCCACGGTGCATATTGACACATCCCAAAGAGATTCATGATATGATTCATTCAAACATTAATGTGTCTTAGGAACCTAAGGGCCTTCCTCCCTTCCAGGTTGTACAAACTTCCATTAATCTCCTTTAGAATTTCATCACTTAAAAGATCTAGTATGCTCTACAACTATACTTGATTCTCCTAATATGCCACAACCATTTTAGGTTAACATCGATGCCTCTCAAACCAAATCGAGAACCATTCTAAAGCAGGAGGGAGGACACCTAGTAACATATCACCTATAAACACATGTTGAATGTTCTTCTTGTTCCCAATTGTACTAGAAGGGATGAATTTGCATTTATTCATTATAAAGTCTCATTATGATAAAAAGGGTATTGATATGTTGTTTAACGTATTCTTATGCATTAAGTTGATGTCTTTATGTCTTGTGCAATTATGTTGTTCACAAATGAGGAGTTATGTCAATAGTTGTGTCTTCCCAACTTCCCGACCTTCACTAGTCAGTTAGGACAAAGAGACATGGGGAAGATGCAAATGTTGGTCATTTTCAATGAGTCTTACCATGGGTATGTAGTCCCCCTGTTGAGTCCGTGAAACATGATCCTTTATACATATTTGATAATAATAATGAGGGCTTACTTTCATTTTTCTGCTAGATGTGGTTGTACGCATCTATGTACATAATAACATATAGTTAATTTGTGTCAGAGTTATCGTCTCCTCTAGAACTCCTGAGTCTTGCCGAGTCTATGGGAAAACAAGAACTTGCCCAAGACTCTTCCTAGAAACTTTTGACTCGCCAAGAGTCCAGGACTTGCTCAGAAATCAGAAAACTCGTCGAGACTTGCCAAGATTCCTGGGTCAGTGATAACAAAAAACAAAAAAAATAAGAATTAAAAAAAAAAGGGGGGGGAAAGGGTGGGAAATGGAAAGGCCTAAATCCCATAAAAGAAAAAAAGAAACCTCCTTTCACTCATTTCAGCATTAGAAAAGTTGATCTTCAGCTGGAGACAGTTTGGGAAACATTTTTTAGCAGACAGCAGACTACGATATTCTTGCATGGAATCTTTGATGACTTGAGGTGGCTTGACACAGACACTGATGATCTCTTTTGCACACAGGTATTTGAGACACCCGATGTGCCGACATCACACTTTCTGCAAGTGTCAGCTGTAGTAGTAGTGACTAGTGCTACAGGGCCTATCTCTTAGAGGGCATATGCTAGGTGTCCTCGCAGACGAGAGTCGAGAGTCGAGACATTGTCTATTTTGAAATTTTGATTATGTCATGATTTATGTGTCAACCTTCAGGCTTTAGCCTTTAGACATTTGTGATTAACTGCCATTTCTAATTTTCAATTATCACATTCACATTTCATGAGATGACTTGATAGAGAAACTGCTATTTTATAGATTTTATGGATTGGAAATGTCAGTGTTATTTACTCTGCACAAGATTTCCTGTATTTTAAGTTTTTTTCTATTTGCTGAGTCTTGAAGCCGAATTTTTCTGAGTTGTTCAGTACTCCTGAGTCAAAAGCTGGCTGAGATTTTGCCAAGTCCTAGAATAACAACTTTGATCTGTGTATCTCTACTTTCTTTATCTGTTCTCTTCATGCCATTCTGAAAAAGATAACTTGGGAAGACTATCTCGTCATTGAAGACTATTAAGGACACTAGAAGTTTGTGCTCATCATTGCCGTAGATAATTTTTTATTTTATTTTAATCAGTTTTGTGTTTTAGTGTGTATTTTTTACTGCCATTTATGTGGCAAATAGGAAACATAATAGCTGGAATATTCCATTCCTTAAGCAGATCAATTACAAATTAGATGTCAAATACATGTAGAATGGCCTGTCTCTTTTCCAGGCCACCTTCTTTCAGATATTCTACAAGCCATATTTTCTTTTGTAATATAGTTAATGCACTTCTGTTTGACTTCGGTATGTTCTGCTTTACCTCGATCGTAGTTAGGATGATATTTTTGGCTCATTTTGCTTCACTCATGTCATTTAAGTACCAAAGTAGGGAACAGTGAATGGGATATCTGTATGCATGTATAATTTTATAAAAAATGAAAATAATTATTCATAAATAGAAGTGCTTTGGAGGGATGATGACTCTGATTTCTAATCCAGATCTCTCCCACTCTTTCCTATTTATCTTGGATCCAGTTCAGACTCAATCTTCTGTCCCAACAGATATGGTGGAAGCACACATCTACTGGACAGATATGGTGGTAGCACTCATCTACCCCACGTTACTATTACATAAGAGCTGGCTGTTGTGAATGGTATTCTGTAGAGATGTTATTTTAATCAGGAAGGGTACAAGGTGGGGTGGTCACTCCTGAATGCTGCATTGCCTTTCATAACTATTATGTTGGCCTTTACATTGTCCTAAAGAGTATTCATCTGGAATCTTGATTCAAAACCCTGGACTTCCAGCTGGTTGAATTTTTCAAGAAACTGTGTGATATTACTGCTGGATTGTGACCTCCAAAGTGATGTATTTGGATCTTATCCTCTCTTTCGTTTGGTGTCTGGTACATTTTTAAAATTATATGTTTATGCTGTTTGCTCTTTACATGGTTGCTTCTGACTAAACCTTGAGGTTTTCTTGATCAAGTTTTGACATAGAGACAATATTTTGAGTTTTGTTTATCTTTTTTTATTACATTAGGCTATTCTCCACTGATAGGGTCATGCTCAGATTTTCGTTCCTCAGTTTTTGTTTCATAAAACTAAATTGTTTTTTCATCTTTGTGAATGGATGCTCTTAGTTTGCGAAGTCTTCTGTGGTAGCCCTTGAGTCACTTCCTAATCGTCAAGGACATATTGTTATATTGCAGCTACTAATTTTGCTTGGAACCTGTATTACTGGGTTTGCCTTTTGTTGACAATTCAGTCTCACTCAACTTTTCATTTGGAACAGCTGGAATGAGACCTCATAATCATAGGTTTCAGCACTAACAGCAGGCTTAGTCTGGCATGGTAAATCAGGGCCACACTGTTATAGAGTTTGGCTTGCCATGGTTCTCCTTCTATATTCTTTACAAACTTATTATATTCTGCATCTCAAGCAAGTGAAAATAGAATAGTCTGTGAGAAGCCCCAATTGAATGGCAGACTGTACTAGAGTATTGAAAATTAAGTAGGGAGTTGCTCATCTTTGTTTCCTTTTCTATGAAGTCAAACTGATTGATGTTTATATTTGGAACAGCAGAAAGTGGATCCCTCAATAATGGCAGTAAAGAGCCTCCTGTTCCTCAGACACGGACTTCAACAGGCAGTAGCAATTCTGAAAGCAATCCATCAACTCCCAAGGCAGGAGGTGAATTGAAAGTAGCTTCACAATTACTTAAATTCACCTTCAATGAATTGAAAGCTGCAACTAGAAATTTTAGACCAGAGAGCATTCTTGGTGAAGGTGGTTTTGGTTGCGTCTTCAAAGGGTGGATAGAGGAAAATGGCACTGCCCCTGTAAAGCCCGGCACTGGYCTGACTGTTGCTGTTAAAGCCTTAAACCACGATGGGCTACAGGGACACAAAGAATGGGTGGTAAGTGACAGGATGATTGACAGGTTCCAGAGTTATAAGTTTGAAGCAGTTACCTGGCATTTGCATCCTCTTCTTGCATTCATTCAAACACAGACTGAAAACTTCGTCTTCTGCACTTTGCAGGCAGAAGTTAACTTCCTTGGCCAACTTCATCATCCTAATCTAGTAAAACTCATTGGATACTGCATTGAAGATGATCAGAGGCTTCTTGTCTATGAGTTTATGCCACGGGGTAGCCTGGAAAACCATCTTTTCAGAAGTGAGTAATTCTAAATCTCAAATTAATTGCTTTGCAAAACTAGATTCTAGTGCACAGGGAGTGCTTGAATTGGATATTTTCCTTATCAATATCTGCAATCTAGATATGAACATAATACCTTTTCACTGTTGCTGGAAGACTTGATTGAAAATCTCTTATCCAGCTTTATTGGGCTCATGGTATCATTGACTGGAACCAATGCCACTACTACACGTTCTACATATTAAATGATTCTAGAATCACTTGGTCAAAAACTTCCTAAGGTATCCATGAGTTTCTGCTATAGTGATCAGGTGCACCCATTTTAAGGTAAAAGTCTGGTTTTGAAACACTTTAATAAAAAGGAGCCTGAAACATGACCCAAAGTTTCCTTTTAATGGTGCCAAAAAAAGAAGTTGAGGTCCTAAAATTATTGTTTCATAGTCACCTCGACCAATTAAATGATCTTGTAGGGACATTCTGATTGTGAATCCCAACTCGAACATTTTTTATTCTTGGAATAAGTCTTGGATATGGATCCCACTGTTGTCAACTACTATTTGAGATGCTAAGTTCCACAATTCTGTATTTTGCACTGGCCTGAAGCAGTGGACCTTACCTAGTTGAATAACCAAAGCTGTACCTCCACTGTTCAATTTTGTGTTGCATGTTTCCTTTTTCCACTCATGAGCGGAGTCTTGTTCATGCACATAAGAAAATAGATAACTATGAGAGTGATACCTATGGTTATTAGATAGATAAGTTACATGTTTCATCAGCTGGATACTGCATATTCCTTATACAATGCTGGGAAAAGCAGCAGTTCTAGAGATTGGTCAAAGTCAACTTCAAGCCACATTGCCTCTGGTAATTTTTCTTGTGGTTTATGTTTCTGACTGTGAACCTCCTGATACTCTGGTTATAAATACTATTTTGTGTTTACGAACAATGCTTTTGAAGTTTCATTCCTTTAGAATGTAGACTTGTTTAAATTGTCTGAAAATAAATGGGTAGAATAGCTTCAGCTTGATTCTCTCATCATTTGTGGACTTGGCTTGTATTGTGTTTGTGGTATTCTGAAGAGCAGTTTTAGTAGTCTGGGCAAAGTGTATGCACCTTCCAGAATTCTTTGTTTCGTTTGTTTCTAAATGCAACTCATGACAGAGAGATTCTATGAGCTCTGATTTCATGAAACCCTTGAATATTTCTGATTGACATGTAAATGACAACATGCTAGTCAGGTGAGAAGGGATCTTTGTACTTCACTTCGACTTTTCCTGCTGTCATTTTCATGGCATGCTGGCCATCTGGAAATTTTATTGCTAGCTTTCAGAGACTACTGGGAGCAATGAATGTGTTCACAGTGATGCAAAAAGCTAGAGATGTAAGAGAGAGAACCAGCACCAAGTTGAAGCAGCTGCATCTGGCACTAGATATTTTTTTAGGTGGATAGGGAAAATATACTATATGTGTTATAATACTATTATAACAGATATAGTGTATGTGTTATATTATTATCTGTTATAATAGTATTATAAAAAATATACTGTATGTGTTATAATACTATTATAACACATATACTATATGTGTTATATTATAACACATATAGTATAAATTCAGTTTCTCTATCACAGGGAAGATGAATTTGGGCCTCTTAAATCTGCTCTCATGTTTCAAGGGTTAAGTTTGGAGTAGCAAATATGAAGTCAGTGTGATTTGCAGCTCGTCCATATTAAAGCTCAAATCCTCTAAGATCTCAGCATGATTAGCCTGTAATAAAAGCGTCCTTATGTTTCTGAACGATGGTGTCACCAACAATGTTTCTGTTAGAATCTACTGCCAATTCTGTGACAATATTGTCTTTCTTGTTTTTCATGATATTATAGAGGAGTGCAATGATTAAGTTTTGTAAAGAAGAAAGAAATTATATTAATGACCACTAATGACTGAAACAGGTCAGTGGGACTCAGGATTATAAGAAGTATTAATAGCAAGATAAAGAGTGCCCAGAACACCTCCTAAAAGTAAAACACAAATAAGATAGCAACAAATACATGTTTTGTTTCTGTATTTTCTTCTACACCTGAAAAAATGACCGTGTTGAGTACTCTAACTAATGTCTGATAATTCAATTCTGCTCTATTTTTCATGTCATCGTCTATGAGAAACATATCTTCTAGTAGTGTAGCATAACTAGCGATGGATAGTTCTTAGAAGGATTTTTGTAGTATCATAATAGTCTCCATTTTTACTCTATTAGAGTGGTAGTTGTATTTTGAATAAAATGCTTCCACATAACTGTTAATATAACAATATCTAGAGGGTATTTTATACAAAAAATGGGCTGCTAAAGCAACTGCCATGAGCAAAAAACAAGAAGCCTGAAGCCGAAAAACATTTACCAGCTACTAGGGCTACACCAAGAATTAGTAATGTCCATGTCCATTGGACTTACAGGCCATAGGAAACATAAATCAAAGGTCCAAAAATCAAAGCCAGTTGGCTATCATAAAGCCAGATATCAAGTGGTGGAAGGTATCAGTCCATTGTCAGGGCCCAGGGGGCGGATCATCCTTGTTGTTGGGGTTTGGCCCCTAGCCTTCAGTGCCAGGTCCCTGATTCGGGTGGTTAGGGTCCCATCCATCATTCTGTTGCCCTGTGGCTTCTCCCCTTCTAAGATGGTGAGTGCTGGGAGATAAGATAAGATATGATAAGATGATTTTATTGATGTCCAAGTGACCACAAAAGTAGGTCAACCTAGCTAAAACCAAGGTTGCGATCTTCAAGAAAATTTATACATCATCCGACTGAGGAGGCTAGCTTTGGAGCTCCTTGTGTTCACGCACAGCATGGTCAACCGTATGTTGGGGGAACCCTTCAACCTTGCAGGACTGGGTTGAGTGAGGAGATTGGACTCCTGGGGGGGAATTGGCTTATGTACATGCAGCACCCCCCCAAAAAATCTCAACCAATCAGTGTAGATTTGTTAGATCTAGCTCCAACTTGGTAATCTGCACCTGGATCTGCAAATGAAGGTTGACGACCTGACACGGAATCCGGATTAGAGCGCCAATTAGAAAAGTGGGTGTGCTTGTTTAACCATAGACAATACAGCAATATTGTCACCCAACCATAGGCACAAATGCCACCCCCGAGCACCTTAACCTTGACAGAGCAGAATTCCGGTAGCAAATCAATAGCCAACCAAGGCTAATGCACCAAGCAAGGATAACCAAGACTGATAAAAAAGTCCAACTCAGAAAGACCGAAATTATAGGTTGCAGTAATTGCAGCTGCAACGATTCTCCAAACTTGCGCACTACTAAATTTCTGCAGTGCGTACCATTAAATTTCTGCAGTTGCAAGCTGTGTCTTCCAAATGAGCTTTGGCGTCCTGTATTTATACTACTCCTCCTTAGCTGTCTGGGCCAACTTCTCTTCTAGGGTTATGTCCAATGCTTTAGGGTTTCTTCTTGCTTCTTGGAATATTCTAGTCTCGTCAATGGTTACAAGTAGAGGTTAATACCTCCCGTAGCTACCATAATATCAACACTCCCTCCTAGCTAGGGAGGTATAAAAGGAAATGGTATTGAGCACAAACAGACCATTCAACCGGTAACATCATCATCACTATCCAACTAGGTAGTCTCCATGCCAATCAAAACAATGCCATCCAATAGAACACAACTGTGTTTATTCATAGTAGTATACTGTTAATGTTTAAGCCATTATTATAGTTCTTTGCATTTCAATGAATAACAACAGC
>ML776900.1:1427781-1437874 GCA_009831015.1 Picea engelmannii | reverse complement strand
TCCCCATGGAACACTGTTCTTATATCCAAGTTCTACCTTGTAGGATGTCTTCTTTTCATTTAGATTGGAGAGTCTGACCTGGTCTCCTGTCATATGCCTGGAAGCTCCACTGTCAATTATCCACATGTCATCTTCAAGAGTTCATGTAAGAGATGAATAGTGTAGATGATCCATCTTTTCATTCATGATTTCTATTGATTGATAGTTGGTCAAACTTTGACTTTGACCCAAAATCTCAACCTTGACGTTTTTGCCTTCTGAGAGTGCCAATAGGTGCGCTGCACTAGAATATATAATATCCTCTCCTTGAGTAAGGTGTTCCATGATAAGGTGCTGGGCAAGAGGTTTTAGGGTTTTGCAACTGCACCTGCTAGTAACCTTAGCGGTAGTGCTTCAATAATTGCACCTGCTAGAAACCCTAGAGACAGTTCTTCAGCGAGCCTGATAATCTTATGGCTTAGCTTTCTTCCAGTGATTAGACTGAATGAAGGAGGTGTGAGCCCATAACCTGTTAGAAAAGTGGGTGTGCTCGTTTAACCATATACAATATAACAATATTGTCACCCAACCATAGGCACAAATGCCACCCCCGAGCACCATAACCTTGACAGAGAAGAATTCCGGTAGCAAATCAATAGCCAACCAAGGCTAATGCACCAAGCAAGGATAACCAAGACTGATAAAAAAGTCCAACCCAGAAAGACCGAAATTACAGGTTGCAGTAACTGCCGCTGCAGCCACTCTCTAGACTTGCGTACTACTAAATTTCTGCAGTGTGCACCATTAAATTTCTGCAGTTGCGAGTTGTGTCTTCCAAATGAGCTCTGGCGTCTTGTATTTATACTGCTCCTCCTTAGCTGTCTGGGCCGACTTCTCATTTTAGAGGCTAAAAACTCAATATTAAATATTTCCTTTAGTCGACTTGTCTTCTAGGGTTATGTCCAACGCTTTAGGGTTTCTTCTTGCTTCCTCGAATATTCTAGTCTCGTCAATGGTTACAAGTGGAGGTTAATACCTCCTGTAGCTACCATAATATCAACAACGCCAACATGCCAAGTAAATTTACTGCAATTTTGAGCATTTTGAAATAAAAACTTATTTCATCTTTTTCCATATGAGATATAAGATTTCAACTTCGACTAATTGGCATGTTGTGTGGAACTCAACAACCCAAGGCAGTTTATGGCCTAACAGGGCAGACTTCCATGAAATGGTGGTAGGGAGCAATTGGCTGCAAATACTATAGGTCCACTCCCAGGCTGACTTAGTGAATTTACAATACCAAAACAGGGACTCAACAGGTTTATTTTACTACAAAAGGGGCCCTTGGGCTGAGGAACCCCCAGACATTGATGCCGTTGACCAAGAGGAAGGCTTCCCAAAATCAATGAGCAGGTGAAGAACGCCTTTTTTGGCTCGGTATAGGGCTTCCAGCTAGTTTGGAGCTGATACAACCAGTGCTTCTGCTTAGAGGGCAATTTCCAGGCTCTGTTCAGCCGAATATATGAAACAAGCTTTCGGCTTAGCTAGTGATATCCATTCACTGGTTGGCACTTCCTAAATTCTTTGATGCAGTGCCATCTCCAATCTCCCCACCAAGTTGCAGGGGCTTGCAGACCAAGCTTGAGAAATAGATTATCTGGAACAAGACTCTTGATGTGCTCTATTATCAACCTGTCAGCAGTGGCTAAATTAAATTCAGCATTCAATTCAGACCATCTTTTTCCAGACCCTGGTTTGCAAATAAAAAAGGTCAACAGCTGTAGTGATACCTTGCTTATGTAAGTGTTTGGCTGAGAATGGCGGTTTCTACCAAAGACTTGCCTTCATATTGCACAACGAGTGACCACCAAATATGATGTTTATTGAATGATAGCCTTGTCCTAAAAGAGTCACCTTTCCAAGGAAACTTTGGCTTGATAGCCTCCCAAGCTTTCTAAATGTTTTGAGTAGCAAAAGTACCCTTAACCTTTACCTGAGTAGGTGCGAGGAGTAAGGCTTGTAGATTAAAGTTACACGAATGCTTTTTACCAGGGGGTCACCTTGAGAAATACATGTTCGAAGTAGTGCTTTCCAATCTTCTTTGCCCTCTATAGCGCTAATGGCCTATTTTGCACACAGTGCTTAGGCTTATGTGTAGGTGTCAATGATGCCCAATTTACCCCAGTCCTTGGCTGTGCAGCATAGGCTCCAACTAACTCTATGAAAGCCTTTCTTGCCATTGGAGCCACCCTAGAGAAAGTCTCATAGTATCTTTTCAAGCCTTTGATAGGCTGAGACAGAAGGGACCCTCAAGAGTAGTATACATGTGTGGCAACGAGAACCTTAGTACATATCTTAAGCCAGGTTGTCAACATCATGGGCTTAGTAATCCATTTATTCACCTTTTGGGTGATTCTCTAAAGCACAACTTACCACAACTTCTTCGGGGAGAACTGAAAGGCAAAGAAGGTGCCCAGGAATTTGAATACTTGTTTGGGCTATAACTAGAGTCAAGGACCATCTGTAATGAATATAATTGCATAGTTAAACCTAGTTAATTAATAGGCACCTCCTCCCAATGGTCACATCCCTTCATACATGACCCAACAATATTTATATTAATCTTTGCATGTATCAATTACATCAATCATCAATCATTTTATGTTATATTATTTGATCCTATATGAATTTTAATTGTTTATCCCATTCATATTGGATATTCTTAGTTATCGAACAGGATTGTTCGTAACATTTGTACCTGAGCCGTTCTTTTGAAAATGCTTCACTGGGAGACTTCGAGACTCCTTGGCCTGTGGCTGAAATTGTCTGTTGGTGGAAGAAGACCTTTGGCTTGTGGCCAAACATTTTCCCGAGATTTTCATTAAAAAAGAAAAATAAAAAGGAAAAGSAAAATTCTGCYTTACCATACTCCACAAAAAAACAGGGCATTTGAGAAGATATTGCGTCTGGACAAAATCATGGTACTATTATTGCATGTGCTTCACCATTCAAACCTCGGCCTTTTTACTGCAAGGTATATGCTGGTGAAGGGACAAGCAAAATATTCGCAGATGGTCTTGCTCTTCTACAAAATCATGCCATCATACTTGCCGTATTAATTCTGCTGCCTGCACCAACACTCCTTACTGTTGAGAAAGACATTACAAAAAGAAAAACTATAACAGTTTGAGGGTATCACATAGGGAATCAAACAGCAAACATAACTGTCTCTGTTGTAATCTGCTGTTCATTATAAACACTCTACAAAAAAATTTGCCATTGTTGAAAGTTTATACAGTGTGGAAAATGCTGCACTATTAAGACTCTGAAATGAAACAAACAAAAAAAAAATATACACAGAATGCGGCCATTATCTTAGGGAAACATATACACAGACACCAACAGATTTCTCCCTACAATCAAGCTGATTGGGAACACAGAATAACACTAGAATGTGTGATTCTCATGTAAACATAATCTGTTTCCAAGCAGAATTTCGCTTTTTGATGCCATCAAAAGCTATAATCACAAATATCGGAAAATAAAGGAGGGTAAGACCATATTAGGCCGCTCCCAAGGAAATTGCGACGCTTGCAGAGATTTGCTGCCTCCACTCTTCATTCAAATCGCTGCAGTCTTGGCCTATTCACCACAGTCAAGGTATGCCAACTATGGAGATAATAGGTCAAAGGAGTTATATGATTTATCATGTGACACGTCGCCCAGGAACTGATTATATACATTTTTTCAAAAGTTAAACTAATATAAAATCAAAACTATATTACTATATCTAAGTATATATTATATCTGCCTTAATATATAAGATTTGAAAGTGCTCGTCAAAATAAGCTTCCATTTGATACAGTAAGGGTTCAATAAGGCTACAATTATTAGTGGAGAAAGGTACCATTTCAAAAGTGGGATATTGACTAAGTAATTATTGCGTGAATGATGGAAATTGCAAAGTTCAACGGCTTATACTATAGACAAAGCACAATTTGGGTTAACGAAATAGAAAAATGTTTCAAGATGTATCCATCGACGGATGACAATAAACAAATAAAGATAGCCTCAAATCTCTGGAAGGTCCTGCATATGAGTGATTAATGTGGTTCAATGAAAAGGCTGAAGTGTTGTCAGTAAATTGGCCAATGCTTATTACTAACTTCCTTAATAGATTTTCCCAGATATTGAAGAACATTACGAAGATAGAAGAGTGAAAATTCTCAAAGATGTACTTGCAAGTTGCATCACTACAAGACATCCAAGCATCCTTTAAGAAAATAAAAATGACATCAATGATTGGAATCAAGATCAATCCATTTTCCAAATGGATGAATTCAATTAAGTTATCAATGAAATTGAAGTTGAATCCGTTACTTCAAAGTTGTTAAGCACTACATCCATCAATGAAGTTTTGGTCCCTTCTTCTCAAACTGACAACGATTCCGAAAGGATTGAAGAGACCTTCTTTGAGGACGGTTATCGCACGTATTGTAGTTTGGGCAAAGCCCAACCCAAACCACAAGGGTGTGACAACTATGGGAGTATTTACCCACTGTCACCTTAGATAAACACTCCCCTCACTTTAGTGATGATAAAATCACCACAAGGGGGGAATCCCGGGGGACCTTAGGGGGATTGCGATGGAAAGTGAAAAGAGATGAATGATGCCCCTACAGGTCAAGTCAAGAAGTGGAGATGAGGCTTAAAAAGAGTCTCGTGAGAAGGTAGATGATTGCCAAGGGTGATGTACCTGCAAAACAATGTTAGCCCTGCCCGGAACAAGACAATATATAGTAAATGAAGCCTCAAAACCAAAGGGGATTCAGCAAGAAACCTTGCTGTCCCAAATTGCAGCAGTATGGAAATATATATATCAGCAATAAATGATAATAAGAGATGCAAATTGTACCATCAAAATCAAGTGCAAGATGTTGGAAACAAAGCTAGCAATGAGTAGATGAATTTCCAATAATTAGAGCAAGACTTTGATAGCAATTCAAGGGCTGTTAGTTAGTGTTATCAGCAAGATTTGTAACAGCCTTATGGCTGTAGCAAACATTTTTTACAGCAGCAAGTTCTAGCCACTAAAATCAGCAAACAATCCACCCAAACAATAGCATTTAAGTAGTAGATCAATTATGGCAGCTTGCAAAAGTTCTAGCTACTAAAATCAGCAAACAATCCACCCAAACAATAGCATTTAATTAGTAGATCAATTATGGCAGCTTGCAAGTAACATTTAGTGGTAGAAAGGTGAGCAAAGAGTAAGATAAAGATGAGTTTGTTGCAGTCCTTATTGGCTGTAGCATTAAATTTATAACAGCAATGAGACCACTTGGCTAATCAAGACACCCTTAGGGCACAATATAGCTTGAAACATGAAGAATTAAATCCAACTTGAACAATTGCAATATCTCAAGAAATCACATATACCAATGCATGAATATTCAATCTCCAATGCAAATGGATTAGTGCCTTATCAATTGGGTTTTGGGGTCTCTGGTTTATGAGCTAGGGTTTATTACTTCTCTAGGGGTGTAAGCCCTTTTATTCCCTAGAGCAAACGAACCTTAGCAAGGTAAATCTACAAGGGTGTAAGCCCTTTTACTCCTTGTAGCAACCTTTGCAAAATAACTTTTTTCAATGACAACAAGATAGATCTTGATGGAGGGTTATGCAGAAATTCCTTACCAATTCCAAGAGATAGCATGAAAAACCCTTCTTTATCAAGAATATTCCATCAAATTACCAAGAAACAAGCATCCAAGAGATAACGCCTAGCCTTTTCCTCCAATAGACAAGTAAAAGCATCCACAATTGCACCAAAGAGAGATGGAGCGATTTTCCCAAGTAGGGAGAAAATTTCAGCCAAGAGAGTATGTAATTCTCAAAACGATGATAAAATGAGAGTGAAATGACCTTTATTTATATGAGGTAATCTAACCCTAATTTGTCTACTTTAATTTGTCAACAACAAAATAAAAGAGGGCCGACCCTCGAATTTGTCTTTACACTTTGAAAAAATGAAATAACATTAAATTAAAAGCCCCTAAGGGGTGACATCATGCCCTAAAGGGTGATGTTAGGCCTCCAAGAGAGACACCGAGTCTCTAGGTGAAAGTCGTTGGGCCTCCAAAGGCCATGTGTCACCTCGTCATGTGCTAGGGTGACAAGCAATGCATCTCTCTCCATCAAATCACATCACATCACCATCATGACTATCAAACCCCATCAAGAAAGGTGACGTCAAGGGCTAGGGTATGACGTCTTAGGCCTCCCAAGGCTAATGTTCAAGTGCAAGGGGCCTCAATGTGATCATCCTGTGCTGTCCAAGTGCCTCCAAAGGCAACGTTCATCTTCCCAAGTGTGCAATGAGTGGGGGCGCATCATCCAACCTGTGGGCTTCAAGCCCCTATGAAGTCCAAGTGACCTAGTTCCTCCATGGAAAAGCTTTCACCTGGAAAGGTCTTGCAAAGACAAACAAGTACCCCCTCCAAGGGTCCACAAGTCATATGTATCATGCCAAGTAAGCCATATTTAATAATAAAACCACCCAAACATGCGCATCAAGTCCCCCCTTTTCAAAACAAACAAATGCTCAAAGACCTTCTACAACTTGCCAAATTTAAGTATGGGAGGGTCGTCATGGTACCCTTTTGGGTAAGTCAATCCTCAAGTCAAGGAGTGTTTCCCAAGAAGATCCTCTCTAAGTCATGTAAAAGAGTATGAGGTGGATGGAGGTGTGACTTTTGGGCATGGGGTTTCTTGACATACAAGGGCTTAACTGCCATTAATTGATTATGGTCCAAAGCATTGAGTGCTATGTGAAATGGAAAGTAAGGAGCACCGCAATGCCACTTGAAGCTAGGAACACACTGAGTGTCATGTGTAAGGAAAGTAAAGGACATCACAAAATGCATTCCCTCAACAAGCGAGACATTTATTAATTATGTGTTTTATTTTACAGGTCCTTGATTTTTATGGAGAAGTGTTTCATTTCTCTTGGGACCTTAGGGCGAGCATCTATAGGATATTGTATGGCTTTTATCTTTTTCCAGCTACAACCCATCTGGGCCTTTAGCCCCTTCCCATGAAATGAGGTACAAGCCCTTCTTGGGTCAATATGCCCTAAAACCCAAAAGGTGAGGAAATGAAAGGGAAGAAGTGTGGAAAATGATAAGTATGTGCGGGAATGGTACGATGACCCTTCAAGGAGACCTCATGTAGCAACCCTTTTCCCAAGGGTGACCCACTTGCTAGGACAACATGTCAACCACCAAGGTGAAATGAGTCAAAGGCATAATTTCCAAGCAATCGTTTTCAAAATCAAGGACCCTCTGCAACATGTTCAAATGCTTCAATTATTAAAATGACACTTACAACGAGATCATACTTGTTACCTCATGAAGCAAGACCTGTTGTTCTTTGTGGGCCAAGCTGGAGTGGTGGACGCCGCTACTACCAGTCAATGGTAATGTGTGGCAATGGTAATGTGTGGTAACATGAGGGGATTTGTCTGCTCATTTGGCTCTCGACACTCCATGTCTTCAACCCGCGAGCCTCGAGACTTAGTTACCCCTAGGAATGGAGGGTAACATCTGGCTCTTACTTGGGGACATGTGCTCGCCGTAGAGTACATGAGAACCTCAATATCTCCTGGTAAGACCTGTGCCTACACACACTTAAACAAACATCTTGGGATATCGAAGGTGGCACACTCACCCCTTTATTCATATAATCAAAACTTCAAAATTCCAACTATCCATTAAAAATGAAATTTTGTTTTTTTTCAAAAATTTCTAACATGTAATATGATTCAAGCAAATGTAGTAAATCAACTATGCATATATGCAAATAAAGCAATATGTAAAGAAAAATATGAAAGCAAGTGCAACTACACTAGGATGAACACACAAAATGCAAATGCAAGAAAGCAAAATGACCTACCTACTTCCTTGGGGCCCAAGGCCAGTAGAGATCAAAACCCTAAAGATGTCGGGTGAAGTCGTACAACCAGTGCAACCACGTGCTCAACATTTCATCAAGGTATCTTCCCTCGTGCTCAATCATGTAGTACAACAAAGATAAGTTGAGCACAAAATAATCATGAGCATAAATAAGCATGTAATCAATCATGGAAAGCAACTCATGGAGGTGGGTGGGAGGGAGACAATCCTGGTGGAAAGAATAGCCACAAGCCTGATCAATCCATCTCTGAATAGGACTACTGAATGAAAATGATGCCTCGTCAGTATCGTCACTCATATGATCGTTGTTTTTTGAAAGCTGAGAGGATATGAAAAATCCAAAGAAGACCTTATGATTTCCTAGAGAAGGAGAGTTGAGATAAGGGACAAGCTCAGGTCTAGAGAAATAATCTTTCCCCACACTCGAAACATGGTGCTTCTTCATCTGCAAATCCCTACAAAAAGCCAGAGGACGAAAACACTGCTCCTCGGTAGTGTGAGTCTTTGATTGTTCTGGGCGGACCAGGGCCTCATGTCCATCAAAATTCAAGCACAAAGATAATTGAGAATCTTCATCACATAATGGCTCTGAGTCTTCAAAAGGATGACCCCCAAGGTATGGTTGGGAATCAACATAAGTGCACTGTGACAAGCCATCCCCTGGTGGATGAAAAAGGTCTGTGATCAAATCATCACTAAGCTGCCAAATATCTTGATCGTCCATGTATGAAGAACAACCTTTCAAAGGAAAAACTTTTGCATTCCTTATCTGGAAGTTTCCCTCAATGTCGTAAATGGGATCTCCATAAAAAACGAAACAACTCATATCCCTTCCACGCCTCCCAACATGTATGAAATTGTCAATATGTTGACCAACCATGTCAGAGAGGTCCTCCATGAAATCATCTGTATCATTGGGGATAATCATTTCTTCATCTTCATGTGCATGAGGAAAACAAGGCTGGACAACCTCAGCTTCATCAAGTGGGAGCACGGATACAAATGTCTTGTCCTGATCTTCAATATGTTGTACTTCATTGGAACCTTCTTCTTCTTGGCAGGTTTCCTCATGGACATGTTCTTCAAGCACTTCTTTTGCAGAGGGTGGATGATGTTCCTTTTTTGTTTCACATTCTTTAACTATCGTCTCATCATCCACTGGAAAACCTTCCCTGTAAAGAGTGTCCTTGAGCTCTTGGAAAGTATCTTGCAAATTCTGAGTGGTTGGGCCCCAACACCTGAGAAATTGTTTAACAAGCCTTGTGGAGGAAGGTATGCTCCTCAGATTGCATGAATGTATGAGCCACTTCTTTTTCCTTAACTTTAGAGATGCTACAAACAATCGCATTAGTATATCATCATGTAATACATTCAATGTTGAAGCATATTTCATATAATTCACAACATGGGTGACCGCTAAGGCCGGATCACCATTAAACTTTGGACAATTCCAGTTCCACTCTGGAGGATAACGATTTGGATACCTAGGAATACCTTGGATATCAAGGGAAGGATACACTTCATGCGTACGCCAAGGTGCCATGGTTCCATTACTTGGAACGACATCTCAATGGAACTGCCAGAAGAGCTCAAGGCTCATCAAAATTAAAGAGGGTATCTTCCCTCAATGGAGTCGTTAGATGAACTTCAAGAAAAGCTCATCAAAGTGAAAAAGGGAACTTCTCTCAAATGGAGTTGCTAGGTAAGCTATGGAAAAAGGATTTGGGAATAACTTGCCAAGTGTCGTTATGGGATCGGAAAGGATTCAAAATCCTCCCTGGCAATGGCGCCAAAATGTTATTGCACGGATTTTAGTTTGGGAAAAGCCCAACCCAAACCACAAGGGTGTGACAACTATGGGAGTATTTTCCCACTGTCATCTTAGATAAACACTCTCCTCACTTTAGTGATGATAAAATCACCACAAGGGGGGAATCCCGGGTGACCCTAGGGGGATTGCGATGGAAAGTGAAAAGAGATGAATGATGCCCCTATAGGTAAAGTCAAGAAGTGGAGATGAGGCTTAAGAAAGAGTCTCGTGAGAAGGTAGATGATTGCCAAAGGTGATGTACGGTGACGTACCTGCAAAACAATGTTAGCCCTGCCCGGGACAAGACAATATATAGTAAATGAAGCCT
>ML776900.1:1390540-1424053 GCA_009831015.1 Picea engelmannii | reverse complement strand
TTGCTGTCCAAAATTGCAGCAGTATGTAAATATATATCAGCAATAAATGACAATAAGAGCTGCAAATTGTACCATCAAAATCAAGTGCAAGATGTTGGAAACAAAGCTAGCAATGAGTAGATGAATTCCCAATATTTAGAGCAAGACTTTGATAGCAATTCAAGGGATGTTGGTTAGTGTTATCAGTAAGATTAGTAACAGCCTTATGGCTGTAGCAAACATTTGCTACAACAGCAAGTTTTAGCCACTAAAATCAGCAAACAATCCACCCAAACAATAGCATTTAAGTAGTAGATCAATTATGGCAGCTTGCAAGTAACTTTTAGTGGTAGAAAGGTGAGCAAAGAGTAAGATAAAGATGAGTTTGTTGCAGTCCCTATTGGCTGTAGCATTAAATTTATAACAATGAGACCACTTGGTTAATCAAGATGCCCTTAGGGAACAATATAGCTTGAAACATGAAGAATTAAATCCAACTTGAACAATTGCAATATCTCAAGAAATCACGTATACCAATGCATGGATATTCAATCTCCAATGCAAGTGGATTAGTGCCTTATCTATTGGGTTATGGGGTCTCTTGTTTATGAGCTAGGGTTTATTACTTCTCTAGGGGTGTAAGCCCTTTTACTCCCTAGAGTAGACAAACCTTAACAAGGTAAATATACAAGGGTGTAAGCCCTTTTACTCCTTGTAGCAACCTTTGGAAGGGAAGAGTACTTTGAGGGATTGTTGAGCAAAGAAAACGTAAGTCTTCTTTGTGTTGTGTCGGGCAGTGGAAAAGAGTGCCATGGCTAGTTTGATGACTGCATGAGGGCCTGGAGAGCCTTGTAGTGAGTAGATAGCTTGTCGTGAGAGTAATGGGTTGGGTTGAGTGAGATTAAAGCCCTGTAGGAGCTTCCCTTGCCTAGGTGGTATCATGGTTTGGCTTGGGGTGTAATCCATAGCTGATTCCTACAATTGGGTGGAAAATTGCTCCTCAGTAACCAGTTTGGTGGGCACGGCTTTAATTGCAAATAAGTATTCATGGTTGTCTCCTTGTGGAATGCTTTTCTGTTTTGTTAATGCATTGAGTTTAATGAGTAATGAAAGAATTCAAAATATGCAATGTTATTTCCACTGCTATGTTATATTTGCATATGAATTCTATATTGCATTGCTGTTAGAGATTAAATCTAGCATCATAGATGGTTAGTGAGGCTAAGAAACCTTGTTGGTAGTGCTGCATGGCCAAGGAAGGCATCCAGGTAGTTTCAGGTCTGCTGGTCATCTGCTGTAAATTCAGGTCAGAAAACCCAGCAAAACAGGTCCTTTTCTTTATCTTTTATAATTATATGGTTCAGTCTGACTCATGAGATTTACAAGTCAGACTCAGTAGGTCAATCTGGTCCGTGTTTGAATTGAGAGTCCAAGTCATGCTTGGAATCAGATTGACCTGGTTTGGTTTCTTCACCAAGCCTAGTCAGACTTGTGATTCCAAGTTGACTTAGCTAAGTCAGGTGACACTGGTTGAAGAGAACATATGGGTGTGTTTGTGTCCTTAATATAGTGATGTGGGCCTGTCTGGGGCTCTGAACCATGTATTGCCATAAGCTTGTTTCCCTACCTCCAGGTGCTCCTATGGCTGCTTCAAGTTGCTGGAATGCCTATCAAAATATAACCTTGGTCTACAATGTGAAAATCTTTGTTCCCCAGTGCTTTCCCCAAGCCCACTGGGCAAAGCAATATTGTTTTTAATAAACATATACATTCCAACAATCAAATTTACAGTGGAATTTTACAAATAACCTCACATTATTTGATTACTCACATTATTTCAGAAACAAATAAAGATATAGATATCGAGGTCTGGAGGAATTGTTGAATACCTGCTTTCTGTCAAGAACAAGGGTCCATGCATAACAGAACAACAAAGGGTTGTACTAGAATCCAGCAGATAACGTAATATTATCTTCTCATTTTCCCCGCTTTAGCATTTTACAGCGGCTTTTTGTAGGTATGTATACAAAACTTGGCTGCCAAACAGGCAAGTGCATCAGTGGTACGGGTCCTGGAGCATGGGTGGTGTTGAAGGTGTTACTTTTCTCGGGTCTAAATTTCTACTGCTGCACCTGTTGGAGTAGGAGTTTCTTTTGGTGAAATTTCCTGTCTTTTACTGGAGTTGAACTTTCTATTAGGCTACTTCCCAATTCCCTCCAATTATCTGGATTCAAATATTGGAAATTCATGCTTTTTTTTTTCCTTGGGAGATATATTAGTTTCCCTTGAAACTTTTCCCACGTTATATGATATAACTTCCAACGATTGCTCTTCTACCACGCTGAATCTTAGCGATGAGTGCCTGAGTGTTGCAAAATTTTGGACTTGTGAAGCAAAGAAATGAATTATGCATAGACATATTGGCCAATCCCAAAGAATATTAACAATTCAGAACTCTACATGAAGCATATTTTGATTGCTCAAAAGAGTCAAGATCACTGAAATCAAGAATTAGTTGATTCCTTTGAGATAGAAGCTGGCAGCCAGTCTGATCTTCTTTGGGAAGCTTGTGAATGATCAATCTGGTCCAGTAGGGAACTCGTATGAGTAACTAAATAAGCCAAAGATGGTTATTAATAATTAGGACCGTGTGTGGTAGTGATGTCAATATTCATTATCACTGAATTATGAACTAAGGTTAAAGTCCAAAAATTATTCTAAATTATGTGTTTAAGCATTAACAGTTCAACTGTACAACCATAGTTGCTTGAAGTTAGTTGATTGCCTTATCCTGAAATAGGAAGGGACTGTTGATATTATGACTTACAGAGGCCACTTCATTTCTACTTTGTCTTTCTTTTGTTAGTCAGTCTTTTAGTATTTCATATTACATTCCAAAGGAATCATTAATGCCCATTTTTTACATTGGCTAGACACTTTGGATTCTTGTTCAAAATCATATTAAAGGTATCCTATAGTTTACATATTTGAAATGAAATTCTTGCTGGTCACTGTATATGCTGGCAAGCAGATCTGCTTTGAATAATTGTGTTAGACATTATGGCGTTGACATTTCACCTTCACATTAAATAGAATTAAAAAAAATTGTGCTTTATATATGTAGATTGATACATCGCCTTTTTAAGGCCAAAAGAATGTGCTACTGCACATGATGTGAATGGAGAGTAGATTGCATGGTTGCTAAATGAAAATGTAAGTTTCAGAAGTGAAAGTGATTTGTCTTTCTTTTGTTTTTGCAATAGCTTATCTGTATGCTTATTATATGCTTTTCTATGTTCTTATGGTTGTTCTTTTTCATGACATAGCGACTATCTATAACTGAATTCAGTTTGATTAAAATACTGCCCATACCTGAAATCACAGGCAGTTGCACATTCATTTCCACACCTCTGTTATAGATGATAACAAATCCCAAGTAGTGTAATCATTAATGCTGAGTTTGTTTGAATTCCTTTTCTATAATAATATATTTACAAGAAATTCTTATATCCCCTCTTTATTTTTGAACATCGTCAGAGTTCATGTTCCTCCCTATTGCTCTTGGTGCTATTGAGTTTTTTTCCTTTATATTGCATATATTGGGCATTTGACATATATAACTGGTTATTCAAGCTGAAATATCTCTTTTCTTTCCAAGAAACGTTAATCTAGCAGTTCAGAGAGATGCAAAATTTTCCAGTTTTGGACAATGCTTGAGAATATGAGTAAGTTTCCAATAGATTATCTAGGTAACCTCTTAAGCTTGTGACTTTTCAATAGATCTGAACTGGCATGCACTTTCATATGATAGGTCTTTGAGCATATTGAAGAATTTGTAACATGAATATAATTTTCATGGTATGTGTTATCCCCATTTTGTGGATAACTAAGGAGATTATGTCTCGAGGCCCTCAGGTTGCAGATATGGAGTGTCGAGAGACCACATGACCAACAATATCCTTTTGCATAGTTAGAGACCCGCATTGCCACCACAATGACCCAACACTTGGTCATCATCGCATCATCCACACTAGCTTGTCACCACAGGTCACTTGGGTCTTGCTCCATGCGGTACACGTCAGATATGATGGTGGGTATCATTTTAATATTTGAGGCATTCTAGCTTGTATATTAGAGGTTATTTTTGATTGAGACATCTGCTTTGGAAACTATGCCTTTTACCTTGTTTAAATGCTGGTGGTTGGCTTGGGACACTCAAGTAGATGGTCACCTTAGGATGGGGGTGTTTCTGGGAGCTTCCTTTGATGAGTCATCGTGCGACTCCCGACCATACTTACCACTTTCCATCATTATTTCCCCTCATGACATCATCTCTTGGGATTTTGGGGTAGACTGACCCTAGAAGGGACCATTCCTCGTTTCATGGGAAGAAGGGGCTAAAGGCCTAGAGGGGAGTTAGCTGGAAAAAGATAAAATCCTAATGAAAGAACCTTCCAGATGCTTCGCCCAGGGGATCCCGAGAAAGCAATGAAAATCTTCTCCGCAAGAAAATAAGGACCCTATGAAAAGAATAAATAAAAACGCTTAAAGGATCATTTGAGGATAGGGGGTCTCATCATGAGCCAACCTATCACGTCCATGGGTATCTAACGGTATAAAATTACCATTTTTGGCCATCACACCAGGGTAATGGCTCTCGGTTGCATGGCTGAGGGAAAGGGGGTCTCATCACGAGCCCGCCTTCTCATTTCTGTGAAAGTACTTGTGGGTGACATTGCCGATATCTGGTCACCACGCCAGGGTAGTGGCCTCCAACTCACCCTATGCTATATTGAAAAAAAATACAAAGAAAGAAAGATAAAAGACAATTGATGGGCTTGGAAAAAATGCATTATGGACTAAGGTGCGACACACCCTCCACAAAGGCACCCATAAATGAGATACTATGAACCCTTGCATATCATGAACCCTATGCCCATTGAGTACTTCCCCCATCCATTTCATTTCATTCACATGACTCAGATAGGGTTGTTGGGGTTTGATCCATTGAAAAGAAGTACCATGCCAACCCACCCACAACCAAACTTGGCAAAATGTCTAGTTTCTTAAGCACATGTTTGTATGATGCAGTCCCGGTATACATGCTTTAATGGCTCTTTTATTGACTTGATTCACTCATCATGATGCTTTGACTTGAGATCCTTGGAGGGCATATCCATTTGTCTTGCAAGTATAGGTTGGTGGCCAGTTTTGGAAGAACAAGCCTAGCTTGGGTTTCCATGAGGGCAAGCAGCCTACATGATGGATGACATAGGCCCACATGCCAGACGACAGAGAGATGCTTTTGAAGGCCTAAGAGACAACTGGATAGACGTAGCCCACCCTTTGCATGCCAAACGACTTGTCTAGAAGGGGCAAAACGTCACTCCCTAGGGGCTTGACGTCACATTTGAGGGGCATATGGTGGTTGATGATGAATCGGAGCATGACACATGGCATTTTGAGGTGGAGAGGCTCCGGATGATTGCCACATGGCCTTTGGAGGCCCTACTTTGCAGCCCAGTTCCAACGACTTTCTCAATTTGCCAAAACATCCTCCTTCAAGGGATGGCATCTTTGTTTTAGGGTTTTCTTTGTGCAAAAGGGAAATTAAAGTGAATTGTTTAATATTATTTTGTAAAAGGGGCAAGATTAGGGTTGTCGACCCCTAATCTTGTGTTTTCCCTAATGTTATGTGGACAAACTATAACTCTCCATTGTGAGAAACTATTGGACTGAAATTTTCGCTAGCTATGAGCATTCTCTCTCTCTCTCTTTGCACTTGTCTTGGTTTTTCTTGGCTATTGGTGGAAAAGTGATGCGTTAGGCTTGGAATCTCTTTCTCTTGCATGTGGATGGGCTAAATCTTGGAGATAAGGGTTTGTTCAATGCTATTTATGAATTTGGTAAGAGAAATCTGCATTTATTGTCTAGTTATCTTGCTTTAAATTCTATAATTTGTCACTTGTCAAACCCTTGGGAGAAGTATAAGGGCATACACCCTCTCCAAGGTATTTTCATTTGCTTGTTTTGAAGGAGATTATTATGCACAAGTTGTCTTGGAGAATTACAAGGGTGTACACCCTCCAAGGTATTCTTGTTTTGGTTTGCAAAACCCTAGGAATTACAAGGGCGTACACCCCTAGGGCATTGCAAGCCAAATCTTTTATCCAAGATTAACTTTTGTAAGGTCTATTATTGTTCAAGGTGTTTTTGCCAAGAGAAATACAAGGGCGTATACCCTCTTGGCATGACCCTAAGAAGTCTAACTATACTTGGGAACTACACGGGCGTACACCCCCAAAGCTTTAGCTAAGCTTCTTCATCTCTTTGACCCCATTGCCCAATAGTTTAAGGCACTAATCAATTTCAAGTTGCATTGGAGATACCAAACAATTGCCTTGACAAATGTGAAATTTCAACCTTTGCAAGCTTTCTCTTTTGGATAGTGATCTTGATGCCTTGGGGATTTTTCCTCCCTTAGGGTGTTCCTTTTCTTCCATGATTTCTCATTGCTGTACTAACTTGTTTCCTACAGCCATTAGGCTGCAGAAAACCCTAACCCTAACCTTTAATATCTCACTAACTAGCCCCTAACTTTCCTCCATTTTTCAGCCACTAAGTCTCCTAGTTGGGGCGCACTTTTGGGGCCACCTAGCTCTAACATCTGACCACTAACTTTGCTGATAATTGCCCTAGTTAGCTACAGCCATAGGTCTGCAATTTTCTGCAAAAAATTCAGACTTGTGACAGCCCTAAACCATTGACCAATTCCTAGCCTAAACTTAGCTATTTGCCAACCTAACTCACCTACTAACTAGCTAGTCAATCTAACATCACAAAGTAGCTTTAATGTAACATTTATTGCTGATTTACTAACTTGTATGCTGCTGTATTTTAGGGACAGCAAGCTTAACTTGCTGATCCATTAGTATACTTGGTTGGAAAAGTGTATTTTCTTGTGACTCGGGCAGGTACAGGTGCACCGGCAACTATTTCTTTACTTGGTATCCATTTACCTCTCTTCACTTACCATTTTCAACCAATCATTTCTTCCATCACTTGACCTTCCGGGGGACTTCTCCTTACACTTCCCTCCATCCTTCTCTTTCCCCCTAGGGTCTCTGGGATCACCTCCCAGGAGTGACCTTAGTCACCCCTCAAGTGCGGGACCTACATTGAGGTGACATTGGGTGTAGGATTCCCTAGTTGTAGCACTTGCTTTTGTGGTTGGTTCGGGCTTTGCCCAACCTACAACCTGTGCTATAACAGTATGAATGTATAAATTTTCGGAAGTTGGCATCAGGCATGAGCTGCAATCGTACTATAGTTTGTTTTTTTCAACCAGACTGGCCTTGGTCTGCTTTAGTTGTTGTTTTCTACAAATAAATTAAATGCTTATATTTGAGGCTTTGGTTTAAGACAAGAACTGTGAATCATTTTCCTGAAAGATATAATATATCATACACACCAGGGGTATGTTTTATTTTCTATTTCTTTTGGTAGGAGATCTGGATTGTTCATTAATATTTTCTGATGCTAAACTTGAAATGCAAGCAGAAAAAACAATGACGTAAACTGCACACAGCTATTCCATATAAACCATCTCTGCGATTTAATAAAATATTTTTTTCAAAGTAGTATAAACATTCTACTTTTTGAACCTTTTCTAGGCACATTTTTGAATTTCTCTGACCAGTTTTGCCCAAAAACTGGCCAAAAATTTAGAAAAATTGCTGGAATTGCAGATATAATTTGTTGAGATTGAACAATCCAGGTGCAATAGGGGTTTTTCAGGGTGCTGAATCCATTTATGCATTAAAAAATCTAATTTAAACAATGGAAAATTGCAATTTCACCAACAATTACATAGCCAGATTCTGGCGATGGTTGCCAGAAAAAGTCCAAAAAGTAGAATGTTTAGATTTGTCCGTTTTTTTCTTCCATTTTGAGTGCAATACCTACTCCTTGGTACTTGCATTTCATAACCTTTTCCAGCACTCCATTGCTCCTCTTTCTATTTTGGTATGATTGTATTTACCAGTCCCATTTATTGATTTTGCTTACTCGTGGACATCAATGTTATTTCTTTCTTTGATTGAGACTTTCAGATTGGCAAATTTGACGTTAATATAAGAGAGAAAAATTGATATCTTGGTTGTCAATTGATCACAATTCAAGTTGTAATCCGTTATTGGCCTTGTGGATTTGCAATCTTAATGCATATTCTACCCCATCCGAAGGGCCATATGCTAGTGAACAATATTGAAGCGCTATGCTTATTTCCAATGTTTTATACTTATTTACAATGGTATGGTACTATGGCTATCCACAATACAGTTCGTGTTTTATTATCTTATACTTCTTTCCACCTTACATTTTAGGAAAACACACATGGTTCATATCCATTGGAATTTCCAACGTTGGAGCTGGTCTTTGTGTCCAAGGCATCAAATGCATTTGGCATAACATACAGGAGTTTCAAATTTCACGAAACACTCAATATTGTTAGCTATAAAATTTTAATGTTTGTTTCTGTACTGTGATTAGACAGTGGGGTATATTTCTGAACCAAAATTCCACTTTATGAGGATTTGTTGAAATGTCTGCTTAGAATATTTGTGTGCAGGAAAATTCACTGGCTGATATGGACTTTGTAAATCATCTTGGTTGAAGAGCATACCATGTGCTGATGATTTTACCCAAAACAAACTCTATGTAGCTTTTTGAATACTTTATGATCTGTTTTTCTTCTATGAACTTTTGGGATCCTCAGTCTGGATTTGTCAAGTTCTGTTGGACACAGGGAAATATGTGCGTCTTTTGGCTAAAGATTGAATTTAAAATAATCTCATCTTTTTGAACATCAGTGTAATGGGGCTTTCACATTTTCTGGCAATGACTAGCTACATAATTATCCTTTGTCTTTCTAGAGAGTCTTATTCCCAGTTTGTAAATTTGTATTTTGAAAAATATATTTAGATCTTTGATGTCCAGTGGTACTTCCCTGGTGCATGCAGAAGGGTCCCTGCCACTCCCTTGGTCTATCAGGATGAAAATTGCATTGGGTGCAGCAAAGGGTCTGGCATTTCTTCATGGAGGGGCTGAAAGACCAGTGATTTATCGGGATTTTAAAACGTCCAATATTCTGTTGGATTCGGTTTGTACCTAAAACTTTAAATTCTGAGATGGCTCAGTCTTGCACTTTGGATTCTCTTGAGTCTTTACAGAGAAATTTGTACTTGGTGCAGGAATACAATGCCAAGCTGTCTGATTTTGGACTAGCAAAAGATGGACCCGAGGGAGACAACACCCATGTTTCAACTCGAGTTATGGGAACATATGGTTATGCTGCTCCAGAATATGTGATGACTGGTGAGCATTTTAACCAGTTTAAAACCTGTGGCAATGATATCTTGGTGAGGAAATTTTAAGATTGATATGGATCAACAAGATTTCTAGCCTCTTAAGTATTAAGGGTTCTGTCTTGTAAATGGGGTAAGCAGCAAAACTGACAAGTTTGTTCTGGGAGAATTGTTCAGGTCTTGTCCTATTGGCCTAAGGTTGAATATAGTCCAACCAATGTTCAGGACTCAGGACATTTTATGTGAGGTTCAATTATCCTTAATTTATGAGCAAAGTATCTAAACATGCATACATCTCCCAAAGGAAACATATGTTTGGTGATACAGATTTAAGTTGATCTCAATGTAGTCATCATGGGATTCTCACTTATTCTTGACATAAAGATCAGCACAGGCATTGTTCTTTTTACATTGCCTATTACTGCTGTGACCTTTCATAAAATGTACTATAGATATTTCATATATCTAAAGATAAACAAGAGTAACTGAGTCAATGAGCAAGGTTGGGAGTCAGGACAGTTTGCAAACTGCACTTTTGTTCAGTTTCTGGATGGATGCATCCAACAATAACCCTATTAAAACCTTTAGATGCAGAGGCTATTATCATACAAAATTTGGCTTTCTTCAGTTCATACTATCTAGTTTTTTATCTTTACAAGTTCACACTCTTTATTGTTTTCAGACATGTTCCAGACTTCAAAATCACTCGTATTTTTTTGAGAATTTATATTGTCTACAAAGCATTGTTTCAGATGACTAGGTGCCCATGCCAATCGACAGTTAGTTGAGGCAGCTTAGCTTTTATATTTCACTGCCCTTAAAAAAAAATGTAGCCACCCTCTTAGACCCTATCTCTCTACACTCGCCCCTCTTTGAACCCTAGTAAACTTGACTTGAACATGAGGTATTTACTTCCATTCCTCCATAACCTACAAGGAAACCAAATTAATCTAGTACCTTTTAATATTTAAGTATAGATTAGATCTCATACTATATCTGGGCAGGTATGCATACATCTATCTGACTACCGTGTTCAGTGTGTAAGTTCAATATCTTATTGTCTAGATATGTATGCATACCTCTATACACTTCCTGTTATTCAGTTGCTGGTGGGTTCTAAGGCTGTAGCTATCTGAAATGTCTGGGTCAGTATCCAATTCTATGTTTCACCCAGTGACCTGCTTCTGGTATTGTTCCCCATTGCTTTGAATCTAGTAGGAATATTTTAGTTCTTGTTCATGGTCGCCTGCTTTTGTATCCTTCAAGCCTTTCAAGTGAATGTCTTCTCTAAATACAAGGGGTTGGAAAAAGACAATAATGTTCTCTTCCTGTGCATTAAGCCCCAACAATCTAACACCAATTTGTTCTGTCCAAGTCTACTGATAGTTCACTAGCAAGATGAAATATGAAATCACTAGCTTATTTACATATTGGATTTGGGTTCCAACACTGTCCAACAACATCTTCATAGGGCTTGATCTGGGAGACCTAATCCACTCTTCTGATATCAGAAAAGAACAGTGCCATTGAGCCAATCCAACGGCAGTAAAGATCTGCATGAGATAGGACCATGAAGGATGATTTGCTAGAATTTTTGATACTCTAGAGTACTCTGCTTATCTGTATTCCATTAACAACTTAAGGATTAGTGAATGTAGTGACATCAAAGGTTCTTTTACTAGGTTAATCTCATAGGAAATAGTATGATTGAGGAAACTTACATAATGGCACTTGTTAGACGTTCCTATATAAACTATGAATTATACTTGAATAATAAATATGGCATGGCCAATGCTGAAGCATGCCAATCCATTAGAAAAAGCAACGGTGGAGGCAAATTCTTAAGTTGAACTATGTTGTCATCCACAGTCATTTTCACGGACTATATTTATATGAAGAGATGCTGAATGAAAAAACGTTGCATGATGGAAATGCCATAATGCTTGACATGATGGTTCATTTTGGAGCACGTGACAGGCAAGAAAGCTTCGATGGCATTGACAACATAGTAATATAATGAATGGTAATTAGATAAATCACTGAAGGAAGTTTGATTTGTGAAAAAGGGTAAGATAAACTTGTCATTTTATCCAACATAACGATGTAAGCAAGCTATATAATTTGAGTTTTCTGCCATATTCAATTGAAAATTGCAATTCTCTTACCAATGAACCAAGTATTGACGTGCTGGAATCCCCTGCAATTATAAATCCCAAAAAAGTGAGATAAGCTTATAATAATTTCTATAGGTTAGAACTTGTTTTTCTGTCTTCTTTTGCCCATGCATACATAGATTTATTAAAAGGATTCAGTGTTTCCTAATATTCCATTCAATTTCTATTGTTGTTGAAATAAAAGTGGCCCACAAAATAATCACTTTGTTCACAGAAGCAAATATTTGGAGCATATTATCTTTGGAGCTGTAGTATGAATCAAACCAACTGCTAAGTTTAGCATTTTGGCATTTCTTGTGTTTCAGGACACTTGACATCTAAGAGTGATGTCTACAGTTTTGGGGTTGTGTTACTTGAATTGTTAACTGGTCGAAGATCTATGGATAAAAACAGGCCAAGTGGGGAACATAATCTGGTGGCATGGGCTCGGCCTTATCTTATGGACAAAAGAAAGCTGTATCGTCTTGTAGACCCTCGGTTGGAGTTTAACTATTCTGTGAAAGGGGCGCAAAGGGCTKCTCAGATAGCACATCATTGCCTAAGTCGGGATCCTAAAGCCAGGCCTCTTATGGATGATGTTGTTGAAGCTCTTACACCTTTGTTAAATTTGAAGGATATGGCAAGTTCGTCCTTGCATCATCAAGCTGTACAATCTATGCGCTTAAGTCGCCACCAACGCATGACAAATGGAAATGGACAGTTGCCTTCAAAGAATGGACCTCCAAGAGCCATTAGCAAGGATGCTTGTATACCACCACATAGCCAGTCTCCAAGGCATAATGGTAAATGATGTTGGTGACTGAAGCTGCTTTTAATTGTTTCCCTGAATTTATATGTGAATGGAGCTTCCAAGTCTTACTTGCAATTTACCAAAATACATCTGAGGAACATTTTACACTTAGATTAGATGCTCATGACTTGGACATCTGAAGATGTGCTCTCCTGAGAGCAAATTCAGTTTATGCTGACGATCAGATAGTCTGGGTCTTTAGAAACAAATGTGTACCTGAGTTCTCAGATGGTTATACAGTGCAAACTGCAGATACGTTATCTTTAAATGGGACAGCCATTGAGATATGTTGAGTCATTGCTTTGATAAGGAGATCAATTTCTCGGAGGAAAAAATCTACTTAGGGTGATTCCTTTCAAGTTTATTGGGTGGATTGGGTGCTTTGAGACAGTAGTTTGTGGATATCTGTACAGCTATCAGATGTGAAAGTTTTTTCTTATTGAAGATTCCTAGATGTTATACTCTCATTGTTTCAAATTACTGCACCCAATCTTAATCATGGTTATTTTTATAGTTTGTGCTGATTCTGTTGATTCTCTTGACAGAATGCTACACTGGAATTGGTCACGATGTACTATATACATATGTAGGATAACCAAACTCTTAGTTGGAAAGGAATATTTTAGTACGTCATTTGTTTTCTAATTTATCACATTCAGAGAGATGGGGCTCAGATTGTCCTCTTTAGTTCCAAATATTTTGCATCAAAGATTGAGAGAGTGATTGCTCTGACGATGCATCTTCAGCATTACAAGGGCCTCTTACTGTGGGACTTCTCTGATAGCCCTTGCAGAGCAATGATCTAAATTTGATATATATGTAGCTTTTCTAGGGTCAAAAGAATGTCTCAGTATCAGTTTATGTATTTTGTGCCTCAGCATATAGGTTACTTTCTCATTTTTTTTTTTTTTTACCAAAAGCAGAAATATTGACTGGGTTTGTATCATTGTGGCACAAAGAGTAAACCTTAGTTTTCTAGCTCTAAGATGAGTTATCTCTGCATATTTTGAACATGCTAGCATAAGGGGTATTTGTAAATGTATCAATCTGTTCATTACCCCTATTCAGATTCTGCTTTTTAACATCATTCTTGACTAGACTAGCTCCATTTTGTTAAAGACCATTCATGGTAATAACTTAGTTACGAGGCATTGATTACCGTGTTTTCTTTTGAGACTACTGTCCAGATGCTTGTCCCACTAGGGCCAATAGCCATTTTCAAATATGAAGTGGCTAGAATAAATCAATGTTCCACTAAGTGTCTGGGACGGGGGGACACGGGAATGGGGAAACTCATCTGGGGATGTGTGGAGACATCCCCCAATTATAGGAAATGTCATGGGAAAAGTCGGGGTGCCCAACATAGAGGGTCCGTCTGAAATCCAAAAAAATAAAAACTTTAATATATGAGAAACAATGACAAGTCACAAACATGAATATCGAAAGCATTAAATAAATATTCACATTTGCTTTAAAGTTTTTATTTTTGTGTATTTTGTTTTAAAAAATTGGCATTTTCTAATGCCATTGGAAACAATCGTTGGGGACACCCGAGAATCCCTCTTTTTATATTCTTCATTTGTAATTAAGTTTCATGGATGTTTTGGATTTAAACCATGTATGTTTATTTATTTTTATATGTATTACCCATACTACTGATGGTAGTTTTTCTCTTTTTAGTCTTTAAACCCCTTCTCAGTGGAGAGAATGTAATTCACCTTTGGCTATGGAGCTGTGACACGGGTATTTATTCTATCAAATTCACCCCGGAATTGCTCTCGGATTTATCTACAAAGATTGCATTAGCACGGGGACTACCCTTAATGGCACCTTTGCATTATCATGAAACTAGTATTCCGCATTAACATGACCTACACCTCGAAAATGACTCAATCAACCGCATTAACATAGGGCACATTCTCATTGGGTTTTGAACTTGGGTCTTCATTTTAGCAAACTTGATCTAGACCACATCTGGATAGAAAATTGATGTTATGTTTGTTGGTCAAGGAACTAGGCTTGCATTTATTCAACGGATTAACTATCTACCTAGTGGTAATGTTTGATTTATTAAGTCGGCCTAATTGAGAAGCTATGAGAGAAATTTCCATTTCATTTCATCTCATTCCTTTAATTGTTTGTTTCCAATATGGAATCCTATTGTTCCTTTACCTATTTTCCTACTTGAGATACTCTCTTTGAAGCCAAGCAAGCCTCAAGGACAATGCACATCCGGGTGCAGAGACATTCCCTCAAAGAGGAGGCCAAATCCAAATGAGCAGTCTGAAAATTCTTTGTATCACACCATGGATGTATCCTTCTTGCATTAATCCCTTCTTTTCTTTCATTTGTATTTTGAAATGTTGCATCAAATGTAAGCATTTTTTCCTATATGTTGAGGACATTTTAACAAAATTAAGCCCAACCTCCCTCTGATCTTTTGAGCTAAATTAGTGACATTGTATCTATAAGCATGACCAAGAGTAGCGATTCATCGTGGCTTTTGTGATGGGAATATCTTATTGTTTGGATAAACAACAAATAGAGCATTAGTTGAGGATACTTTAGAAATCAAGATTGATAGAACAAAAGGGACCACTTATATAAGTTAGGTGATGTGACAAAAGGTTATTTGTGTCTCAAACGGAAGTGTGTAAAACCCTAGATTTTAAGACTCCCACTGAAAAACCAAAGGCTTCATAAGATGATGCAACTTTTATGTTTCTTTGAAAGAATTTGTATAAGCTAGGCAAGTCATCCATGGTTGATGAATAACAAGTAGCTAAAGCACCATCTCCTCTATTCAGATCAGAGAATAAAATGTATTTGTTCAGTCTAAAAGAGCATGTTGATTTAGGTGAATAGAATTAAATAAAGGAAAGAACTCATAATGCTTGTTATATTCTTTAGAGCAAGCAATAATGCTTGGATTTTTTTTCTTATGAAGTTAGTGTCAACATTAGGCAACAAAATGGGTAATTGATAAAGGATATGCAAGTATACTAGTCATTTCTCTCTTTTTATGTCCCTTCAAAAGAACTTGTGTTATCTAGATGAGTCATCCATGGCTGATAAAAAACAAGTAACTAAACCACAATCTCCTCCTTTGTTCAGATCAGATAATAAAAAATATTTGATGTCAATCTAAAGGAGAACGCTGATCTAAGTGAAAAGAATAAAATATATGAGAGAACTTGCAAAACTTATAATGTTCTATAGAGCAAGTAATAAGTTTGCTTTAATTTATTTTAGTATGAAGTTAGTGCAAACATTAGGCATTAAAGATAACTGACAAAGGATATGGAACTGCATTAATTTATTCTCTCCCTTAATTTCTTAAAATGTTAAAGATATGCTACTATCATAATTATATTATGATTATAGTTGCATGATATATAATGAGATAAGATATACTATGTTAGAATAATAGTAATTGCATAATCTGACAGTTTTACATTTATAATGAAAAACATTATGTTGTGCCTTTAGAATATATAACAATTATTCATAATAAATAGAGATGATGGAATATTCATCTATCTTAAACAACCATAGCATATAAGGTGTATAACAATTTCACATTAAAAAATGATCTAAAGATAATGATGATGATGCCTTTGTATAAAATAAAACCATATGATTGAAAGATTAATCTTCAAGTGCAAGCTTTTGCCAATTATTTTTAATATTAAGAACTTTTCATCAAAATTAAAAAAAAAAAATGTAAAATTACTTTGTTAAAGGATTTCTTGTTTTAAATGTATGAAAACATATTTTACATCATGTGTATAGAGCATAACATCAACTTCATTGGGCATTTTAATCCAAATAAACATAAAGACTTTCACGAAAAATGTAAATGTAACCTTTGTATCTACTTATATTCAAATGTATTATTGAAAACATATTTTTCTAAATTTAATATTAAAGAAAAGTGCACAATAATGTAGTTGTGTTTGATGATACCTACTCATAAATTTATGAAAATGTAAATTACACCATCTGAATAGTTTATATCATTGACTTACTTTTTTATGATCTAAATTACACAAAACAACATAATTGACATTAAATACCACAATGCCAATCCAATAATGAAGTAGTGGGGAAGGGCAATAGACTCACAAGGGCTTTGTGCACCCAAGGTCTTACTACACGAAGTTCTTGTAGTAAAAATAAATGAACAAAAAACAATTCCGTACACGATAAAATACAAAGATACAACATAATGCACACAATGGTCTACTCATTCTCATTATAGTTATATATCATAATAAAAATATATACATAATGGAATGCCTTTAGCTTACAAGTTCACTTGGTCCCTTCTATAGGCTATATTCTCTTATGCAGAGTAAACACCCCTTGTGCACTTCCTATGCGTTTCACACATAAGCATGGACATGAATACATATTAGAATGAGAAAGAGTGGATTCATTCAAATGAAGTTAGAAGAAGATGATTCAATGCCTTATTACATAGTAGGAAAAAAGGAGTATGTGGTTTAACTCCCAAATACCTACCTATTAATGACTACATTAATTACAACATTAAATATCTTTTTATTATGTAACTTTAATGAGACTTTATTATATGTCTAGGTTCTTAAATTCCTTTTTATTACATCACTTTAATAGTGAAACTTTATTATATGTCTAAATTCTAAATATGACCAATATCTCTAACACCCTTCATAATGGTCATTTTACATGCTTGTTCTAAATATGACCAATATCTCTAACACCCTTCCATAATGGTCATTTTATATGCTTGTTCAAAATATAAAAAAGACAAGATTTGGACAAGCAAGATGTTTTTTGTCCACAAGATAAGATCTTCAAAAGAGAAATTGGAAGTGAATTCTATCGAGAAAGGTTGATAAAGCACAATTTATATCACCATCCTTTTGTTTGACCATTGACTCACCAACTAGATGAGAGACAATGTTGGTTGAACAATGACCATTTCCACCATTGACATAGAACTTGGCTTGTTTAGTGAACTCACCTCCTCCACTTCTTGGTGGTCTAACATATAAAAAATTTGTGTTTTCTTTAAGGAAACACTCTCTCCTTTTACTTTGAACATTACTAGTAGTGATAAAAGTCAAACATTTGAGCAGTTGAGCACTAAGCTCTTGTAGTAAGACAGATGGCAAAAATAGTTTGGTAATAGCATTGGGATTGAGGCTTCTGATGTGACACTTGTAGCAAAGTTATAGAGCAATAAAATCAAATGGAGAGAAGAGAATGATGGAAATGAAACTTCAAATTTTAATATATATATATAATCTATTAAATGATTTTACTATGACAAGTTAGGTCATATAAGTAGAATTTACAGGAAGCGACTGTGAGATGAAAAACACAACCAAGAGCGTTATGTTGATGATCAATTGGAAAAAAACATGCTAATGTGGATGAACACAAGGAGGAGGAAGAGTTATATGCTCATGGCCTTAAACAAGGATGCAATAAGTGGTAATGATGATTTGGTTTGTTGACTCGAGAGCATCTAGACATTTTGCTAACAATATTGATTGGTGTGTTAATTTGGTAGAGAATAGATTTCAATCTGATTCTATTGTGTTGAGTAGAAAATAAGAATAGAGGGTTAGAGGAAAGGGAAATGTTCTATTTCAACGAAGATGTGAGAAGGTAATGATTAAAGATGTTTATTATGTTCATTGTTTGAAGAAAAATCTATTTTCGATTAGTAGTATAATGAAGCGTAGTCCACACTTAGACATAAATTTCAATAATAAGAGGTGACATTTTATTGTTGATAATAATCACAAAAAGATGGTTGTTGTTGGTGTGGAAGAATAGGGTTTATTTTTACTGATAGACATCAAGAATGCATGATTTCTTCAATAGAAAGATGGTTGTAATTTCATCTAAAACTCAACGATAATCCCTAGGTTAGAGAGGTGTCAAGTGAGAAAGAGAACAAGAAAGGAAGTCCTAGATGATGATGATGTTGTTGAAACAAATCCAAATCAACAAAGAAAAAAGGTAAACAATAGGTATATTATGTCTTCTCTTTTGTAATCATAAGAAGAAGACACTTGGGAGGTGGTGGGGGGGGTGGGGAGTGTTGAAATGAGACTATGCTTCATCATAGAAGAAAACACAAAATTTTGATATATTGTACCTCCTAGATGTGGAGGAGGGGAGTTCAATGAACAAGCCAAGTTCTATGTCAATGGTGGAAACATTGATTGTTCAACAAACTTTGGTTCTCATCCGGCTAGTGAGTCAATGTCAGACGAAAGGATGGTGAGGTAAATTGTACTACATCAACCTTGCCAGATACAATTCACTTCCAATAATTCTTTTGAATATTTTGATTTGGAATCTATCATTATATAATTTGTCATCTATCTTAGTACTTTTTGGGTGGAAAAATTGGAGGAATTGGCTTCTAGGGCCCATTTTAGTGGTACGTCCTAGTTTGGAGATTTGGGTCTGAAACATTCTAGAGCCATTTTGACGCATCAAAGGGAATTTTTGGGGGTCAAAAACTTTGTGATCATATCTCCGAGCCACTTGACGCTGTTATACACACTAAGAGCTTTCCAATGGTGTGAAAATCACCTCAATTGGAAGTTGTATATGAAATATGTGCCTCTTGCAAGTTGATCTACCTTGTTGACCACCATGGTACTGAGTGGATGCCACGTCAACCCCCATTACTCACACATGTGGGGCTACTCACATTGAAATTTCAAGAAGATTATAAAAGTTACAAAACCTTAACACTAAATGAGTGTCGAGGATGCAAAAACCTTAACCCTAGACGACTATAAAGCTATGTTAAATATTGAGCCACTAGGAAGAGAGGGGTTACATTATTTCGACAATTTAATTGTTCCGTAGTTGAGTAGATAATATAGGAATGGGATTTGAGAGAAAAAAAAACGAGGAAGAAGATTTTGTAGTAGCCACTCAAGTGACAGTGTCAAAGGCAACTCCATAGTGAGTGCCCCTTTCATTGTTACTATTTGCATTTTCATAACTAAATAGAAGAGAGTAGAGCATAGGCCTCACCTTCTAGCTGGGTTTTCTCCCATATCAAGTTTCCAAAGATTCACCTTGTGTTATTTGTCTATATGGTGTGTTCATTTGCTTGTTCTTTCATTTTCGTATTTAAGTTATTTTCATAAATTTGAGCATTAAGCTAGTAATAATAAATCTAGGATCTAAGGAAATAAATTGAATGATAAAAGATTTTAGAATATTACAAGATCTATTGTGATGAATTGTTCTAGTGGAATATCAACAACAATTCACAGATGATATCTTATCTTGTGGACTTCAAACTTTTTTTTTGTCCAAAGCTTTTGTCTTTTTGTATTTTGAACAAGCATGTAAATGACCATTATGGAAGGGTGCTAGAGATAATGGTCATATTTAGAACTTAGATATCTTGGAACTTAGACATATAATAAAGACTCACTAATAAAGTGATATAATAAAAAGACATTTAATGTAGTGGTTAAGGTTAAGTATTTGGGAGTTACATAACATACTTCTCTTCTCCTACTATGTAATGGAACATTGCATTATCTAATGACATATAAATGAATCCACTTTTTCTCATTCTAATGTGTATTATTGTCCACACTCTTGTGCATAGCCCTTATGCACATGTTTGCACTCTTGGTTTCTTCTCCTGTTATCGGATTAATCGGTAAGTGCGGACACAAACATATCTCCCTAGATCCCACAGAAAACTAGAACAAAGCAAGACATAATATAAAACTTCCCCTAAGTTTTAATATCAAGCATACTAACTAACAAGAATAAATAATATACCTTTTAAACGTCGTTTGTCCTCACTAGCGTCATCCTCGCTCCGTTCCAAGGCTTATGAGATGATGAACCTGTAAAAAGACACAAGCCAACGAAGTGAAATAAACAATGTATACTCAACAAAACCTATGTATGTGATCAAGGAGTCATACAATAAAATAAGACCAATTTTATGGGAAAGAAATATATCACTGTATTAAATAACGTGGAAGAAAGATACAACCAGATGCGTTGATGTTGTCAGGTTCCTTCCAACAGTTCTTTGCTTCCCACACACTTCTGCTCCATGGATTCTGAGATCAACAATCTATCTTGACAAAACAAAGCTCAAAGCCAACATACAAGCTCCAAAAACTCCAAGCTACAAAAATCAAGAACTTTCCAACTCCAAAAAGCTAGCCAACTTTCCCAAGCTAACTTTCCCCATGAGAACTCCTCTCCTTTTATAGGCTGAAAATGATAGGGTGAGGAGGTTAGGATGATCCCACGAGATCAGGGACACGACTCATATCCAAACCGATCAGAGGCCACCTCACCCTCGAAGCTTCTATTCTAGAACTTTCGAGAAATTCCCCTTACTCCTTTGTACGAAAATCGTCGCATCCTTAACACCGATCAAACTACGACGACGTCGTAGGCCACTGTGGTGCAACCTGCGATGATCCTAGATCGTCACACCCTTAACACTAAGCAAGGTGCGACGATCCATTTTTATAAGATTTATGACAAAGGAAAAGTATAATTTAATCTCTTTGGGAGAAAGTATCTTCATTCTTCTTTAGGGATTAAGGCCATTGATCATTTTAAAGAAAAATGATAGGTTTACATCATTAACGGCCATAGGGGTGACGAAAATAATGTGTAACAGTGAGCACCCCCAAAATATGAAGTTAGAACAGAGTGATAGCTGAAATACTTTTTCGAGTGTGTGTTGGGAACAAGGAACACGTCGTTCGAAACCCTGCCAACAAACAAGGAAATACAATACAATAATATATCATCACTGAGGTAGGAGTTCCCATACTTATAATACGAATGAATCAAAGAATAAATGATGACATGCAAAGATCCATGTCAAGTAATACATGTCATGGCCACCAAACATACACTGTGGATCCATGCCATTATGACTCAAATCTGAACATAGCCACCAAAAATACACTGTGGATCTATGTGTTAAAGAATCAAATTTGAACATAGCCACAAGACATACACTATGGATTTATGCAATAGTACAATCTGAATACACTCCAATGCAACCTGAATCTGTTAGAAAATATCCATGGTCTTCTTCTCCATCACTCTATAGTACAAATCTAACCATGTGAATACATGTGTTGAAGTCGAACATGGTAGAAACCACTTGATTACCGGCCATTAATGAATACCGTTAACAAGTGCGATGGAAATCACCATTAATGTCAATGACTCCCAAGGTACACCAGTACAATCCAATGGGTGCGAATTAATGAGATGAAGTCGAACACTCGATGAAATCTCTCAATCAGGGGTCAATAATGAAAACCCACTGTCAAAAGCGAGGAAACCTGCCATTGAGGCATGCAAGTTCCAAGGTACCAATTAGTTTCTAAGTCTAATTCTTGGATAATGAGTTGAAGTCGACAGGAAAAGACTCGTCACAAGAGGGCCTTAATGTATCCCCCATCAATGACACAAAATGGGTAAAAAGATTTGAAGTAGATGAGAGTAACAAGTGACTCAGTACTGAATCAGGGATGGACGACGCAATAAAAGGCTTAGGACTGCAGGAATGGCCGACACAATAGAAGGATTTCTGGGTTGAACTTCTCTTTGAACACATTGATGACACATCAATTGTCTTGGAAACAATGACTCAACAATAGGGATCACATACCAAGTTGTAATCTTATAAAGGAGTATGATCAAGAGACAAGTGGATTTTCCAACCTAGACATAAAGCGAGTGAAAGGGTGTCATGTTCAAAAGCTACTCTCCCATAGAGTACAGGTTTAGACATATTTCTTTCCCAATTTTCCTCCCACCATTTCTAGCAAGTACCTCTTTATTTTTACACAAGCTTGAGGAGGATAACATATGCTTGAACTGTAAACTCATCCTTTGGATGAGTCCCTCGGAGTATGTTTGACAAACCCTAGGAATGAGTGGTTTGGTCCCATATGGGCCTTTCAATGTTTGTTTTATGAGTCCAAAGAAAGTAAAATCAAGGGCTTTTCATATTTAGAGAGTTTGAAAAACACTTAAAGAAAACTCCAAAATGTCATTTTTCGTAAGTTAGTCTGACGAGACCGAAAAAGAGATAAACTACCGCTCAATAGATGTTTTCTTCAAATACTTTAACGAGCGTGAAAATAACAAGATCACTTGGCAATCTTTTCATGTTTAGAGAGTCTGAAAAGATCTTAAAGGGAACTCCAGGGGATTCTTTTTTCATCTAACCTTTACGAGTCCAAAAAAGTGATAAATGTTTACTTGGTTACATTCTCAGGTATTTACGAGCATGAGAAAGAACAAAGACTAAGCTCGAGATTGTTTTCATTTTTACACAAGCTTAAAACAAAACAAAACAATGCTTGGGATAGATTTTATTTTTACACAAGCTTAAAACTAACCAAAACTATGCTTAGACCTAGTTTCATTTTTACTCAAGCTTGAACCAGAGGAAACTATGCTTGAGGTAGGTGGTTTCGTTTTTACACAATATTGAACCAGAGAAAACTATTCTTGACACTTACCAATACATAATCTAAGGATGGTTGGTACTTAGCCCCCAACTTAAGAAGCTAGCGGCTTAACTTTAACATGAAGTCCAGAGGCTGAAAGCATTTCCACCCAAGCTTTGTTTCATCCAACGACACAGGCGGATGAAATGAAGCTTCAAATACTATACATAACAAAGTACTTGACTCAACCGAAGAGGGGGAAATCTATTTCATTTTTTAATGAGCTTGACACATGAACAAGAACTATGCTCGAGAATCCAGGTTCAATCCCCAGACTTCTGTTTCATTTTTTAACAATATTGACACAAAAATAGGAACTATGCTTGTAATCTCCGTTTCATTTTTTAACGAGGTTGCTACAGAGATGCAAAAACTATCCTCATAGCTGGTTTTATTTTTTAATGAGCTTGAAATCAGAAAATCATGCTCAAGGTTGGTTTCATTTTTTAATGAGCTTGAAATCAGAAAACCATTCTCAAGGATGGTTTCATTTTTTAATGAGCTTGAAATCAGAAAACCATGTTCAAGGTTGGTTTCATTTTTTAATGAGCTTGAAATCAGAAAACCATGCTCAAAGTTGGTTTCATTTTTTAATGAGATTGAAATCAGAAAACCATGCTCAAAGTTGGTTTCATTTTTTAATGAGCTCGAAATCAGAAAACCATGCTCAACGCTTCCCAATGCATAATCCAGGGATGGTTGGTACTTAGCCCCCAACTTAAGAAGCTAGCGACTTAACTTCAGCATGAATTCCATAGGATGAAAGCATTGATGTTCAAATGTGACTCTTTCATAGAATACATGTTTAGATACATTTATTTCTCAAGCTTGAGGAGGATAACATATGCTTGTAGATGTAAGCTTATCCTTCGGACGAGTCCCTTGGAGTATGTTTAACGAACACTAAGAAGAAGTGGTTCGATCCCATATGGGTCTTTCAATGCTTGTTTAATGAGTCCAAAGAAAGTAAACTCAGGGGTTTTTCATATTTAGAGAGTTTGAAAAACACTTAAAGAAAACTCCAAAATGTCATTTTTCGTAAGCTAGTCCTACGAGACCGAAAAATAGATAAACTACCACTCAACAAAGGTTTTATTCAAATACTTTAACGAGTGTGAAAAGAACAAGATCCCTCAACAATCTTTTCATGTTTAGAGAGTCTGAAAAGAGCTTAAAGGGAATTCCAAGGGGGTCCTTTTTTGTCTAACCTTTACGAGTCCGAAAAAGTGATAAAATTTTACTTGGTTACATTCTCAGGTATTTACGAGCATGAGAAAGAACAAAGACTAATATCGAGATTGTTTTCATTTTTACACAAGATTAAAACAAAAAAAATTATGCTTGGGATAGATTTTATTTTTACACAAGCTTAAAACTAGCCAAAACTATGCTTAGACCTGGTTTCATTTTTACACAAGATTGAACCAGAGGAAACTATGCTTGAGGTAGGTGGTTTCATTTTTACACAATCTTGAACCAGAGAAAACTATGCTTGACGCTTCCCAACGCATAATCCAGGGATGGTTGGTACTTAGCCCCCAACTTAAGAAGCTAGCGACTTAACTTCAGCATGGTTGGTACTTAGCCCCTAGTGGAGTCACCAATTTTGTTATCGGATTAATCGATAAGTGCAGACACAAAAAAATCTCTCTAGATCCCACAGGAAACTAGAACAAAACAAGACAGAATATAAAACTTCCCCTAATTTTTAATATCAAGCATACTAACTAACAAGGATAAATAACATACCTTTTAAACGTTGTTTGTCCTCGCTCCATTCCAAGGCTTATGAGATGATGAACCTGTAAAAAGACACAATCCAACGAAGTGAAAGAAACAATGTATATTCAACAAAGCCCATGTATGTGATCAAGGAGTCATACAATAAAATAAGACCAATTTTATGGGAAATAAATATATCACTGTATTAAATAATGTGGAAGAAAGATACAATCAGATGCCTTGATGTTGTCAGGTTCCTTCCAACAGTTCCTTTGTTCCCACACATTTCTGCTCCATGGATTCTGATATCAACAATATATCTTGACAAAGAAAAGCTCAAAGCTAACATACAAGCTCCAAAAACTCCAAGCTACAAAACTCAAGAACTTTCCAACTCCAAAAAGCTAGCCAACTTTCCCAAGCTAACTTTCCCCATGAGAACTCCTCTCCTTTAATAGGATGAAAATGATAGGGTGAGGAGGTTAGGATGATCCCATGAGATCAGGGACGCGACTCAGATCCAAACTGATCGGAGACCACCTCACCCTCGAAGCTTCTATTTTAGAATTTTCGAGAAATTCCCCTTTTTCCTTCGTACGAAAATTGCCGCACCCTTAACACTGAGAAAACTGCGACGATGTCGCAGGCCACTATGGTGCAACCTGCGACGATGTCACGTGCCACTATGGTGAAACTTGCGACGATCCTAGATCATCGCACCCTTAACACTAAAAAAGGTGCGACGATCCCTTTTTATAAGATTTATGACAAAGGAAAAGTATAATTTCATCTCTCTGGGAGACAATATCTTCATTCTTCTTTAGGGATTAAGGCCATTGATCCTTTTAAAGACAAATGATAGGTTTACATCATTAACGGTCATAGGGGTGAAGAAAATAATGTGTAACATCTCCCTACCCACTAGATCCTCAATTTCTAGAAATACTCATGGTCCTTCACACTCCTTTCCTACCTGCATAAAATTACTTCAATGCTACTCCTCTCTCTTCAGTGATCAATTTCCTTTCTCTAGGTCAAATCTTCTCTTTGAATAAGGGCCGACACTTACAAACACACATCAAATTCTATGGGAACTTCCGCTGTCTTGGAGACTAAACTTATCTACGAAGCCAACCCTGTCACCCTCATATTGCATTGTTTAATCCTTCATCTTCATGACTCTTGGGATTCCAACAAACTCAATCGATAAACCGTACCAATTTATCTTCCCATCCTTTTGGCTTGAATTAATTTGTCATGTTAGCAACCTTTTGGCTTCTCACGTTTGACCTGTCATCCTTTTTCATTCTCACAACTATTTGTATGTTTACATGCACATTTTTTTGCACCTTTTGTTTCTTTTTCATGTCAACATTTTCAATATGCCTCCATACATGTTCCTCATTCCATGTGTTCACTCCATCAGTTGTCCTTTGCAATGCTTCACATGGACACACATCTAGATTCTTTTCCCTTAAAATTTTATTGTAGAAAAATATTTGCACTTCCATGCTCACTTAATTAACGAATTTCTCTATCACAACTTTCCCTTTATGAAGTCTCTAATACTCCCAATATGGAATCCATGTACTTTCAATCTCTAGTAAATTATTCTCCACTTCACCAAACACTACTTATAATGTACATCACTTGTCTAAAATACTTTTTCTTCCAAATTTTGTATGTATATTTGGTTGATCTTTCTTTGCGATTTGTTTGTTCTATCCCATTATCACATTGTTTGTACTTGTGGAAATCCCTCCACAAGATCCCAATTTTGTGTAACAATTGGAAGTCTCTACCACTGTCACCTAAGTAGATACTTCCCTCGTTTTAGTAATGGAAGAAATTCCAACACAAGGGAGGCCTCCCTGGTGACCTCAAGGGATCAAATAGAAAGATTAGCCAAGCCTACAACCCCATATCTTGGTCACCTAAATGTTAGGTCTAAGTCTAGGAGAGGTATAAAAGGTAACAAGGTAATTGGTTCACTTGTACGAGATAGTAAACAATCCAAAGCATACTATGGACAATTACCAAGTTATCGAAGTCATTAATATCCTCTCAAACACTAGATAATCAATAAATTTAATGTCTGTTGCAAAATTACAATAGTATAATAATATATAATGACAATAAATGTTTGGCAACAAAAAGAAGAAAAAGTACTCGAAAGTATGGCAATTAAGCATAAAAATTAAGCCTTCAACATGCACAACAATATCCAAGTGCTAGACTATGATTCCAAGTAACTTTAGCCACTATTTCAAGTATGCATGAAACAATTAAAGTAAACCCTGGTGGATGTAGCAAATTTTTTTAACAACAATAAATATCATATGTTTGCTAAAATTAGAGTTAGTAGGGTCAGTCAAATCACTTTGAGAGAGAGAATGCTAATTCTAAAGGTACTTTTCACCACAAGGAGGGTTCTTGATTAGTGTCGTTGTCCTTTCTAAGGAAAATGGAGTCAATCATGAAACACTTGATGAAAGACTTAGATGATCATGAAGAATGAGGTTTAAACCCTAAGGTGCAAAGACTCTTGGGCCTTAAGAATAAACCTTCAAGAAAATGATCCCTAGCGTGTAAATCCTCTTGGGCCCTATGTGTCATTTTATCTCTTCTTGATGACCTAGGTCAAGAATCAAGTGACTAAKATCAAAACCTTAAGGTGYAAATCCTCTTGGGCCCTATGTGTCGTTTTATCTCTTCTTGATGACCTAGGTCAAGAATCAAGTGACTAAGATCAAAACCTTAAGGTGCAAATCCTCTTGGGCCTTAAGCCTTTGAATCTTAGCAAGAGACTAGGTCTCTTAATGCCTTCACCAATCTTGGACAAACAAAGCATTAAAGGAGAGAAAGTCTTATGTCTCCTTCCTAGGGTTTTAGTAGGACAAAGTAACATGTAACACAATAATAATTAACAATTTTACCATGAGAAAACACATAAATTAAAGAAAATCACTTACTTATCCAAGTCGCTATGCCAAGAGAAACCCTAGTTGCAACAAGATATCATCYAAGAAATAAAATCATCCACAAAGAAATCCTCCTCCAAGAGTAGCGCACTAGATCCAAGAGACAAAGAGAGAGAATATCAAACTTTTCTAGAGTTCTCCACCCACAAATGTGATAGGAAGTGATGATGAAAATGAAATGGAGTGMTAGCCTTATTTATAAGGAAACCATAGCACTCAATTTGTCCACAAAATTCAATAATCATGTTACAAGTGGGGCTGACCCTCAAGTTAGCCTCTACAAATGTCAAAATCATGAAAATAATACAATAATGGTCAAATGTGTGGTGATGTCATGCCTCCAATGGGATAGAAGGACCTCTCTAAGGCCATGTGTCATCGTTTGAAGTGAAAGCATGGTGGAAGACCGCTATTCCACATCTCAAGTCATCACTGGTGTCCAAGTGGAAACAAACCCCATCATCTCTGTCAAACCTTAGCAGGACGTCATCATCCAAATTCCCAACGTCCAAGGTGTAAGGGATAACATCCAAAGAGGAGAAGGTTGTATATCGTATTTGGGTGTCCTCCAATCATCTCCCTATGAAACAACCTCCATCCAATGCATGATAGTATTTGGGGTGTAGAGCCTAGGGGGTGGGATTTCTTCCTATCTCTGTGTCACCATGACCATATCTATCAAAATCAAGCCCATATGTCCATCGTCCAAGTTCTTGAAGATGTGAGAGCTAGTATCTGAATGTGTTGAGCCACTGGGTGACTCAATGCTCCACATCACATGTGCCATATCCTGTAATAAAGGCACAATGTCCTTGGTGAAATCTTAGGGCGTCCTTCAAAGTACCATGTCAGGTCCATCCAAATCAAAATAAAGTATGAAATAAAGTAAAGCCAATGTTCATAAGACATACTAGTCCTTAGATCCACATAAATAATTTACATCAAGTATCTCTTCAAATTTCACATTAGCTCAAGACTTTATGTAAGTTGACAAGTTTGAATATGGGAGGACCTTCATTTGACCCTATTAGGTGTGTCAACCAAAACAATGAAATAAAATACCCAGGTATAGGGATATTTCCTAGGGGAAGCAGTGCAAGAAAAAAACCCTTCAAGAGTAAGTGTGATAGTGGTACATGTTGGGCTTACTTCATGGCTTATGGTGTCATTGAGTCCATTTATATGAGCGCCTTTATGGAGGGTGCACTTTCTCTTGAGTTACCACTTTCTAAGTGCTAAGTTTTTCCAAACCCCTTAGTCTACCTTTTTATTTGTCCTCTTATCATATTTATAAGTCCCCTTTATAAGCTTTCAAGCTATAGCATCACTGCTTTGGGAGTGGGGCGAATGCAAAAAGGGTAGAACTCAAGTTTGGAATGGATTTTGAGAGTTCTTTGCTATTATTTATTTATTTCTTTAGCGCTATTCTTTCTTTACTCTTCTTTTTCTTAGTAGTTGCAATCAACCTCTATGCCTTCAACCCCTCTTCTCATGAGATAATGGACCATGATCCATTATTAAAGTTTAGTGCAATGTGATAGGCTCCAGGATGGAAAGTGTTAAGTATGGTGGGGAGACGAAACATTACCCTTGTGAGGGCCCCCTAGTAGTACCCCTTTTCCCTGGGAAAAGACAACATGGGACTAAGGCATAGATGTTGGCCACTAAGGTGAAACATGGAAACAAACATAACTTCTTGAGCTAGTGATCCATTATCCAACTTCAACCGATGGTCCTCATTCACATGCCTAGTAAATTAAGCACAACACCTCGTATGAAAAAATGACTAGCATACCTCATGGTGACACTGGCTTACCATCTCCCATACACCAAGTTGAATGGATGTGATGAGCTTGGTCGATCCAAGGTAGCATAGGAAAATTTGAGGGGGTATGTTGGGCTGCTATCTGTGGACATGCTTATCATCATCATGGTTGGAATCATTATCTTCATTGTGGGCCATGAGACATGATCTCCTTTAGTTACCCCTAGGCATGGGGGAGTAACATAGCCTAGATCAACACCTTCAATGTCCTCTTCATTTGAATCATAACGTATACAATCATAAAAATCCTTCACATTGAATATTGATGATATGGCTAGCTCTTTTGGAAACTCCATTTCATATCAATTATCCCCAAATTTCTTTTTTCTCTTGTAAAATCCAACCTTCTTTACATTCATCTTGATATAATTTCCCTTAGTATAATTCTCTTTACTCAAATGCACCATCACCAAATCAACGTGGAATATTTTGAATCTCCTTCTCATATATGCATGTCTCTTATGCTTTGCAATGCTCTCCCTTAAATTCTTGCGAACTTGTTCATGTATCTCCCTCAATGGTTTGATAAATTCTTCTACATCATCACTTCTTTATATTTGAACTTGCAAATCAAATTTGCATTTCACCTTGCAAATCAAATAAGTTTGTAACACCCTTAGAAGAACACCTCTACATGATTCATAATGGTGATATACATTTTGTCAATTTATTCACTGTACTATTATAAGAAAGATGTACATGTGCTAGGAAATTATCCCATTGCTTTGGTTTGTTACCTACCAAAAATATCAGAACATGTCCTAAACTTATGTGCCTAGATTTTGTTTGTTCATGTATCTGCAGATATATGCTATATTGTATTGCAAACATGTACCCAACTAATTCCACAAAATCTTAAAAAAAAACTAATTATTCTTGTATCTTTGGTAACCCATGTATTATCACAAGCTCCTTGAAAAATATATTTTTTCAATACATCACATCATTGGGATTCTTACAAGGAATTAAATGTGCCATATTGAAACTAATAAACTACCACAAAGACTAGGTCATATCCTCTCCTTGTCCTTGGAAATACTATGACAAAATCCATTGATATATCCTCCCATAGCACCCTTGGTATAGACAATGGAGTATAAAAACTTGTAATATAACCCACTCCTTTAGCCATATGATATATTCAACATCTTCAATATATATTCCAATTTCATTTTAGGAATACACAACCACTTGCCTCTAAATTTATATCCTCCTTCAAGGAAATAGTTTAACTCCATATCTTTGTCTCATGCCATTAGATTTCTATGATTCTCTACAATTTGTGTAAAATCCTTATCTTGCAAGTACAACTCCTTGATATGTTCAAATGAAACCAACTCATTTTCCATTGTATTCAATCAACATCATCACTCTTCTACTCAATACATCAACTACCTTATTTTCATTTTATGATTTGTAACTAAAAAAAGTGTAACTCTGCAGAAGTTCTACCCATCTCACATGCTTCAAATTCAACCTTGCTTGATTGCTAATAAAATTTAGAGCTTGTTGATTCTTATACAACACAATTTCGTTCAAAAACAAGTCATTTCTCCATTTCTTCAAAGCTTGTATACCAACATAAAATTACAAATCATATTTGGAGTACCTCTTTCTTACCTCATTTAACTTCTCGTTGAAAAAATGCTATCGACATAAATTTTTAGGTCAAAATCACTCCAATTGTTACTCCACACACATCACACTTCATTTGAAATATTTTATCAAATCAAAACGAACATTGATTCTTTTTTATCTCGGTCTTTAAAATCTCAAAACGTCTATGTTCTTGCGCACTCCAATAAACTATCTACTCATTCCAACACATTGTCATGGGTGTGCAAGTCCACTAAAACCATGAATAGACTTTCTATGTAATTTAGAAATGTGATGAAAAATATTTACCTCATTCACATTGCAGGATACTAGCCACTCCGGTGTAACATTCACCTTCTTAAGGTCCATACTCGATCATTACCAAGAAATTCTGAATCCCATATACACTAGCTCATCTTCAAAGAACTCACACTTCTTTAAAATAATGCACAACTTCTCTCTATCCAATTCTTCTAATACCAATCTAATGGGTTATGAGTGCTCACCCATGCTACCACTATAGATCAAAATATCATTCAAATACATAACCACAAACTTAGATAACCAAGGTTGCAACACTTCATTCCTCGATCTCATAAATACAATACTAAACACATTAGATAGACCAAAAGAAATGAACAACCATTCATACAACCCATTTTTCATTCTGAATATAATATTCTACTCATCTTTTTCATTGATCCTTATATGGTGATAGCCACTTTTCAAATCAATTTTGGTGAAATACCTTGTGTCACTCAAGCTTTCAAAATAATTATATATTCTTGGAAATGATACTTTTTTTTTCACAATAATCTTATTCAATGCTCTTGAGTTAGTGCACATTATCCCCTTGCAATATTTCTTTGGTGTTAACAATGTTGATATCGTGTATGGACTCATAACCTTCTTAATCAATCCCCTTGATAGAAACTCTTCAACATGGCAATTCATTTTTTTAGTTCTTTCTAGTGGATTCATCCTATGTGTAACACATATCAACATCATAACTCTTAGGAAAATATCTATTTCCTGCACAAACTTCCTTCTTGGTGAAATTTAATCTAGTAAGTCCTCACTTGCAATGTCTAGAAACACATAGTGAACAACTTTCTTACCTGCTTAGGTATCTCTTTCTCTAGCACATTGGTTACTCCTTTATTGTGTTGTTTGTCTATCACTTTCTTCAAGAAAAACACAAAAAACTCCCCTATCTCCTTTATTACAATACAAATATCCCTCATTGAAATAACATGTATTTAGGTAAAATGTATTGGAGATATAGGGTTTCAAAGTTATGGCCCGATGATTGTGATCTTTGGGCATGATTGGAGTGATATTACTATCTTTTTAAGATTAAGTGCCACCCTACTGGCATGCCAAGCCAATAGCCTACATTCTATAAGATGAGGCTATTGATATTATGGTAGTCGTGGGAGGTATTTACCTCCACGTGTAAATTTGATGAGAATAGAATACTCCGGAAAGCAAGAAGAAACCCTAATGAGTTGGCTAATAACCCTAGAAGACATGTCGGCTCAAGAGGATAATTTATATTAGGTTATTAGCCTCAAAGAGAAGAAGTCGGCCAGAAGAATTAATATATACTGAACAGACAGATACCCAGAATGAGAAGTCGGCCCAGGAAATTAGCCAGAATTAGTATAAATACAGGAGGCCAGTTCTCATTCTGGCAGGCAATCTCAGAATTGCAGAGCAACAACTTGTGCACACTACAGTTCCCAATCTTGTGCACAAGTTTGAGGAGAGCTGCCATTGCAGCTGCTGCAGCTAGTAGATCACGTTTGGCTTGGACTATCTCTTGGTTAAGGTTTGGACTATCTGATCAACTCTTGTTGATGCGATATCCTTGGGGAAAGGTGTGCTACCCTTTGTTTGGCTATCTAGCATAGGGTTTTCTTCCGGAATGATTCTCTGTCAAGGTTAAGGTGCTTGGAGGGTGGCTTCGGCCTATGGTTGGGTGACAATAGTATTGTCAATGGTAAAACGAGCACATCCTTTATATTCTAACAGGTTATGGGCCCACCCTCCTTCATTCAGTCTAACCGCTGGAAGGAAACATAGCTGTAAGGATATTAAGATCGTTGAAGAACTACCGCTAGGGTTTCTAGCAGGAGTAGTCACCATAGCACTGCCACTAGGGTTACTAGTAGGTGTAGTTGTATAAAACCTAATCCTCTTGTTGAGGCACCTTAAATGAAGGGATTGACCTAATCTTCGGATAGATCAGTGCGCCCTAGCCTAACGCATCTCCTGGTACTCTCAGAAAGCCAAGACGTGAAGTTTGAGATTTTGGTCAAATCTAGGGTTGACCAAGTCAAAGCAACCATGAATTACTCTATGAATTCAGAGAACAAGTTAGATGGAGATTCTAACTTTAGAGTGTGGAAGACAAGGATTGATCTCATCCTTGCCAAGAATAAAGTGTTGGATATCGTGAAAGGAAAGATCGTGAAACCAGAGTTTGAAGAAGGGAAAGAGAAGGAACCACGGAACGTTGCAGCTATGGAGAAGTTCAAAGA
>ML776900.1:1372494-1390461 GCA_009831015.1 Picea engelmannii | reverse complement strand
TCAACTACAAGCTATTGAACAGATCATTTCAGAGAAGGAATTGGTAAACATAGTACTCAATGGTCTTCCCAAGACATGGGATGCATTTGTTGCAAGCATGAACACAAGGAAGGAGTATCCTACATTTGAAGAACTTTGGACTTGATGTGCTCAAGAAGAATCCAGGATCAATGCAAAAGAGAAACCCCAAAAGAAGTACGATGATCAAGCCTTCACATCAAGATTCAAGAATTTCAGGAACAAAAGGAATTTTGGTTCAAGGAGGAAGCCAAATAAAGAGAAAGACATTTCAAAAGTACAATGCTTCAACTGTCAAAAGTATGGTCACTACAAGAATCATTGTCTCGAGCTAAAGAAAAGGAAGGAGAAACACGAAGCATCAGTTGTCGAAGAAAAGGAACCCACAAAGAAGACTAAGCAGGATGAAAGATACTTCTTCTTTTGAAGGTAACAATACTCTTCTTAGTTCTTGTACATATCTTGTTTGTATAAGTCTTTGTACATATCTTGTATATCTATCTCTTAAAAATATGTTCCAAGAAGAACTATATCTATGGAAGAAAAACAAGATAAGGATTGCTATCACTATACAAGAAAGGATGAAATATATCAAACAAATCTTGTGGAAGGTATTACAAGATAAGCTGAAATTAGAATCAATCTTGAAGAAGCCTAGAAGAAAAAAGTCAACAATCAAGAGAAAATTGGAGAAATACTTATGACGATTTGCAAAAGACAATAAGGATGCAGATGGAAACGTGGACTCTCCTAGATAGAGGGAGCCGATTATATATCACCATAAAGAAGAACATGTATTCATGCATGAAGCAAGGATTAGGAGGGAGCTAATCCTACGATCCATTGAAGATGATGAAGTATATATCCATGGTAGCAAACATGAAAAGCAGTACGTGTTCAGTTCGACCTTAGAAGAAGTCTTCTTCGAAGAAAAGCCTTAAAGTATCCCTGGTTGTCCATTCACATCCGTGATCCTCTGATGAAAGGAAAAAGTGGAATATTTAGGGCATGGAATCTATAAGAAACTCCATGGACCCAGGAGCTAAATAAAAACATAAATAAGAACATGAAGATTACAAGAAAGAAAGAGAATCCAAAACAACCAGTCATTGTATCGAGAATCACAAGATTACCAGCCTGATATGAACTCACTAAAAGAAATCAAGCAGAGGAACTGAAAGTCATGATGAAGAACAATGTATGGAAGGATTATGAATGAAAGCATTGTGAGATCTAGAACTAGAGGTTCTCCCAGATGGAGGGAGAAGACAATGATGATTACTTGTTCCAAAAAACCAGACATATCTCTACATGAGTCATTATATCATCCGCAACATCCATGAGTTGGAATTATACATCAGATAAATGAGAATACTGTTCTCAAGAGCAATTGAACAAAGAGCGTATGAAGATCAACCTCAAGACTTTGAGGCATACCAGAAAGAGACCCTTGTATGCATATGGAAAAAGATAACTTGGTGGAGAACCTCCAATGCACAACAAAAGCATGGTGAAGATTTTCTATAAACAAAGATATTGTATCAAGATGATTACTTAGTAGATCAGATCTCATGATGACAGAAGAAGTGCCACATGGATATGTTCCAGTGTTCCAAACAATGATATACTTTATTGATCAAAGCTACATGAAGCCTTCAAAGAAAAACTAGTGTTCCAGACCAAAGTACATTTGAAATCAAGCATCACACTATCCATGATGAAGTCCAGAAAGGAGAAAGTGGTTCTCCAATACATATCTCCATAGCTGAGTAGATAAGCAGACATTTTGGTAAAGCTTCTATCCAAGATGAAAGAGTTTGCGTACTCAAGTTAGAGCTCGTGGAGATGACTTCCTTATTGAAAAAGGAAGAGATGAATCCCAGGTTGGGAGGGAGCACTGATATGTATTGATTTATGGACAATCATTTTTTAGTTCGAAAAATGGTCTAGGATGAGCAGTTTCCTTTCCAGTTCAGAAAGTGGATTGAGATTTTTGATGCACATACATTTTCCAGTTCGGAAAATGGTCCAGATTGCTGATGTACCATAGACAATGAATTCCCATTGTGGTTAACATGGGGAGTGGTCTAGGGCAGTCTCTCTTCTTGAGGGTTACTCAAGAAGACTGGCCCACCTCGTCGAACAACAATTTATCATTGTGGTTAACATGAGGAATGGTCCATTTTGGAGGTTGGTAAAGGACAGTATTTTCCTCTTGTGGTTAACGGGGGAAATGGTCTGGACAATCATTCCTTAGGGTGTATTCATTCTCTCCAGGTTGCACTTTGTTTAGTGACGGAGGAATGGCCCAGGGTGGGGAGTGGTCCAGGATCAACAGTTAGGGACAGGCATTCCTTAGGGCAGATTCATTCTCTCCAGGTTACACTTTGTTTAGTGTTGGAGGAATGGCCCAGGGTGGGGAATGGTCCAGGCTCAGAAATCAATAAAATTATTCTTCCTTGCTTGAGAAGAATAGTCCAGATAGATCATCATTGATGTTTTACCTTTTAAGGGAAGATGCTCTTCTGAGATCTTACAGATGTGAGTGGAAGAATGGCCCATATGATTCAGTTTATATCATAACATTGTTTCTGTGTAGGTTGATATTAGATGATTGTTATGAAGATTATATGACAATAGATATATACTACTGTGGTGGATGTGTTCCACTGTTTGATCAATTACTTGTGTGTTACTTGGTGTGGTAGTGTACCACTAGATTGTAGTTATGGATAGACACAGTTGTGTTCTATTTTATTCCTATTGCCTTGAATACTATCAATAGTATTGGAAATGATTATCAGCTAGATGGATGATCAAAGAATAGAAATTTCCCAGACGGAAAATGGTTCAGACCATTTACTCTTCTAGGACATATATCCAGATTAGAAGAATGGCTCTTGTATCACTCTATGGTGTGAGTGACTTATCCAACATAATGTCTAATTACTTAGATGGAGTATGGTTTCGAGAGATGATATGGCTAATGATATTGATGGTGATGATGGTGCTCATGATCTAGTCATGAGATAGCCTATGTTGATGCTACCGGGTGAATGATATGTTCGTGCTCAAGACCATTACCTGTAATACCTCCCTAGCTAGGAGGGAGTGTTGATATTATGGTAGTTGCGGGAGGTATTTACCTCCACGTGTAAACCTGACAAGAATAGAATACTCTGGAAAGAAAGAAGAAACCCTAATGAGTTGGCCAATAACCCTAGAAGACATGTCGGCTCAAGATGATAATTTATATTAGGTTATTAGCCTCCAAGAGAAGAAGTCAGCCAAAAGAATTAATATATACTGAACAGATAGATACCTAGAATGAGAAGTCAGCCCAGGCAATTAGCCAGAATTAGTATAAATACAGGAGGCCAGTTCTCATTCTGGCAGGCAGTCTCAGAATTGCAGAGCAACAACTTGTGCGCACTGCAGTGCCCAGTCTTGTGCGCAGGTTTGATGAGAGCTGCCATTGCAGCTGCTGCAGCTAGTAGATCACATTTGGCTTGGAATATCTCTTGGTTAGGGTTTGGACTATCTGATCAACTCTTGTTGATGTGCTATCCTTGGGGAAAGGTGCGCTACCCTTTGTTTGGCTATCTAGCCTAGGGTTTTCTTCCGAAATGATTCTCTATTAAGGTTAAGGTTCTAGGAGGGTGGCTTAGGCCTATGGTTGGGTGACAATAGTATTGTCAATGGTAAAATGAGCACATCCTTTATATTCTAACAGAGGCATGATGGCCTCACCTAAATTATCCATTGTCATTCATGATGGTGAGTCTAGACCAACAACTAGTGATGGCACCCAATACTTCTTGGAAGTTTGTTTCAAAAGTGTTACATGAAGTAATGACCCTCCTCTTGATATTTAATTACATGATTTTGAGCATAATAATGTATCACGAGTTTCAAGAGGGATCAATTTTTTGTTATTATGTTGGGAAAGTGACTCTTAAGGAAATTATCTAAAATTAGTTTTGAGAGGTATGAGAGTCATATTCTTGGATCCACATGCATATGTGGAGCCTAAAAAATGGCTTATTCTTTTTCTAGTTTAGTGACCTTTCCCATGTGTAGGTAATATTGGGATGGCCCCAGGATCTATAATAACACCTTAGTGGTCCTAAATGAGTGGACCCATGAATTTTCCATTGACAAAGAAGTGCAACTAACTTACCCGATATGGGTTGATTTCTCTAACCTTCCCATGTAGCTTTAGCCAACCTCACAGAGGATTATTACCCCTCCAGGGGATTTTATCTATGAGGAACTTGATAGGTTTTTCATCCCTTGACCCCAATGCCACATATCTAAGTGGGTTAGCCTCTTTCTAATCTCTTTTTCTTTTCAACCAAAAAAGAACAACATTGGAGGGGTCACAGGAATATCCTAAAATTCCCTCCCTCGTTTTTAAAGATGTGTCACTCCTCTTAAAGTTCAAATTTTCTTGATATTTCTCAATGAATGCAATGGGTAAGTGCTAAGAAAGTAACCCCAACACAATCTTTAAACTCACAAAAAGCTCTCTATAACAATATATTTTCTTTTTAAACACAAATACACTTGAGAAAGGACCAAGAAATCATACTCTTTGAAATAAAATAATATAAAGATAATTGCAAGATTATATAACAAAGTTTCCCCATAACACAAATTGTGCCCTTCTTTTAAATAATACAAGCACATGGTCAACTACGAATTTTTGAGATGAAGGAAAGAAACAAAAATATGATAGGATCTATCAAAGAATTTTAAAAGACTATTTCATTCAATATCAATATATTTGAGAAGATCCATCTTCTCAAGTTTCTATTGATTTAGAACCATATAGTATTCATAAAAACAAAATGGCTACTTAACTATTTCTTTGTGGGGCCACTTTTAAAGATAGTATGAAACAAAGTGGCTTGACATAGCCCCTACCAAAATCTCAATGATCGATACTCAAAGGAGAAATTGAATTCTTTTCCCTTCAAGGGCAGGGATGGGGATCCTTCAAATTTGGAATAGATTAGGAAATACTTGAATGAAAACATGGGCCAACTAGTTAGTGCAAGGTTCACCCGCTATAAAAGCAGATATAAATGAACCCAATGGAAAAGATAGTAGAAAAGAAGAAAAGGTGGGGGAAAGTCATAGACAACAAACTTACAAAATTTTAGAAGGGATCAAATTTGAGCTTGATGTTGTTTTTCATCATGAACTTGATTTAAATTCACTCTACTTCCATTATGCGTTCCTTAAGAACCCTAACTACCTCTTTATTGAATCCTTATGAGGTCTTAATCACTTTATCCAAATCCTTATTAGCCTAAACTTTGATGAAATCCTTGATGGGACCAACCATGAACTCCCCCTTTACTTTCAAATAAAGCATTTCACTTTGGAGCCTGCTCAATTCTATGTGTTACTCATGCACAATTGAGTCAATTTCAGAATTTTTAAATTCTAGGTTGTTTTTCCATCACCTTATCTCTGTTCCTGAGAAGGTGTTGAGTCCCTCGAACTGTTAAACCAATGCGATCTTGAAGGTAATCAACTTCAACACATATTATCTTTTGGTAAGGGCATTCTCTTGATGAACACTTGTGGGCCCCTCTATTTTCTTAGTTTCATCAATGCTCTTAAAAAGTTACTTTACTCCTATCAGTTAATATATCACAAGCAGTGATCAACTATTGTAAAACACCCAATCTAACATCCCACCCAGATCTAATTTATTTGAGTCTCAAATTTGAAAAGGGATTTTCCTTCTGATTTTTGTGCTCATTCATATCTAATAAGGCCTTGATGAAAGTCTCGATCTAACTCTCATAAAATTCTTGATCAACCTACAAACGTTGTTTTAGAGTATCATTCAAAGAATTAATCTTGGTGGTGAGGACAAACGATTTACTTACTAGCTCCCAAAGACCCATTAGCAAATTCACCCTTTATACATTGTTGGTAGTTATTGCCTCTCTTATTCCCTACAACAATTCATGGGATTTCTTCATTCTAGAAATTACCTTTGCATTATGCTCTAGCTGTTCTTCAAAAGTTCTTATGATTAACAATTGTGTAAACAATTTTCTGGGTATGAATGGATATTCAAATTCAATGATCCTATTTTTTAACTTGGTGTTATCGTCTATTTTCTCTTGGAAAAAATTCGTGATCATTCCACTAGGTAGAATCATGTTGCCAAAGGGATCCTTCCTTCTCAATTCCTTAATGTATAACACGGTGCAATTATTCTCTAAGAGATTCTTCCCTTTTACCCTTACTCTCCCAATCTGCAATTTCTTATCCTATGGATCAAAGTTAGATGGTGCAATGTGATTGAGTTATCTTCAAATACTAGAAGTTCTAATGTGAGAGTTTTTCCTTCAACCAAAGTATTGCTTCCCAATTGTGCAATGGCCCAAGTAAGTATCATATCAACTTCAACCTACATGATATCATCAATGAATTCAATCATCTTAGCTTGAGTTGTGGGATCATTTTTATGTGACCTCTTCCTCTTAGGGATAACATGCTCCCTTTTCATCTTGACTTGAGGTGGTTTTTGGTTGTCTCCACCATCATTAGCACTGCTAGTACCTCTAGAGTCTTCCTTGGGGGGAGTAGAGGTAGTAGGTTTCACTAAATAAGCAACAACATTTATCCCAGAATAAGACACAAAACTACCTCTATTGATGGCATATGACCAACCTCTTTGCTTCACAATTGGTGTCTGGTGCCCAACATCATTAGGGATAGTTCCTTGAATTAATTTGCCTCTAGGTCTGGTAGTAGAATTGATCAAGGTGTGTAAATCATCATGGGACATAACTTCATCACTATGAGAACCAACTTGTCCTTGCTCAACTTAAAGATATTCATTATATCCACCACCCTTAGCCTTTCATCTATAAGAAATAAAACAAGAGCCATACTTTTGTTTACTGATAAAATATTTTAAAAATCCCTGTAGGGTCATAACTCTTGACAACCTTGGCTTCTTTTAAATCAAGGAATTGTAAACTTTGAGCCAACTTTGTCATGTGAATCACACTTTTCACTATGATACCTGCAAATCAGAATGGAGTAGTAATGAGTTGCTTCCTCTTCTCCCCTTAAAAAAATGAGGATCACTTCTAGTGTTGTCTGTATAAATCACTAAAAAATATTCTATCACACACAAATCTAGGTAATATATATGGTTTTCCCTTAAAACCATGAAGTTAAATGTGTGTATTTCTTTCTTCATAAATGAAGTCACCTTAAGTCCCATAGAGAAGGTGTAAATCTTATTTCCTTAATCTTTCTAGGGACTTCTCAATCAAAATTTGTGTAAATCTCCCAACAAACAAATCCTAAACTCCATAAAAACTAAAATGGGCCTTGTATTTCCACAACATAGGGTACCATAATGGAATAGGTTCGAAGTCCACTTGAATATCCTCTTTGGGGTCACATTTTCAATATGGTTAAAAAATATAATTTCATATACCAAATACGAGGCCATGAAGAATCTTTTGGTTTTCTGAAAATTATCCATTTCGTGGGAAATCCCATTTAATATCAACTCTCCCCAATCAAAGGCCCTGTATTTATAAATAACACAACATATAGAACATACCTGGGGAATTTTGATGTACTCTCCTAGCCAACAATCCTAGATAAACTCCATGGAACCTCCTAGTATTCCTCTATCAAGTTTATAGTGTCAATGCGATAGGCCATTACATTCTTGGTGGTTGTATGCACCAACCATTTCCTCGGAATAAAAATCCCATCACCATTTTTGTTTATGAAGGTATCTGCATATTTAAAATTGAAAACCTTAGTTGTTGCAAGGACTCTTAGCACACCTCTAAAGGTGACGAGCATCAAAGAAAAAAGTGACTTGCCAACTTCTTTCACATTCACAATGAAGTGTTTATTATCGAAATTTATAGAACACTATTGGGAAACCTATTGGAAGCCATACACTTCAGGAGCACAACCTGCCTTTTCTAAAACCAACATCTACACCCTACAATCCTTTTGTACATGCTCCTCCAAGTTTGAATACCACTTATATACTAAAGGCTAAGGGAACTGCTAATCACAATGAGTTAGATTGTTCCATGTATCGCCACAATATGGTTTATAGATATTTTTAGGAGCCATTTCTAGTCATTTTCCTATCAACTAAATAACCCTAGGGAAAACACTCCTAATAAATATCCAAGACTCATGTTATCCATGTTTATCCATCAATTTTGTGTGGAATGATGCTCTTTAATAAAACCTCGTCACCCTCAAGATTTGATATTATCCTTAAACAAACATCTTTGAATACAAGCCACTGAACCTTGAATGCAACATGATGACCACATTGACTTAGGAATAAATGAAACTATGAGAAAGATTAGAGGTGACAATTCCCCACATTCCGCATATGGAACATAGGGCAAAGAACACAGTGAAGGTGACCGTGTCCACACTTCACACTCCTGCATGTGGGATGTGGAATGTGGAAAACCAATTCAAACAAAGTGATCATTGATCAAAGCGAAAAAATCATGTGGAGTGTGGAATTATCTATGTGAACCTCCATCTATTCCCACACCCCACATTCCACACTCCACTTGCAAAATGAAGAATGTGGAATGTGGGAGTGAACAAAAAATTGGAATGGATGGAGTTTTGTATAGATAATTTCGCACTCCACATTCCACATGTGGGGAATGCAATGTGAAAATGGATTCAAAGAATTGCAGAGGTAGAGTTCAAAAAGAGATCTTTAACACCTCTCTTGGGACCTCAAGGAAGTTGTGCACATCCAAATTTGTAGTTAGCTAGTATGATACATCAATATTCCCAATACATGCTTCCATTTCCAAAGCTCATATCATTGTATTAGGGATTACCCACTTATGAACAAAGTTGAAACTAAAATGAATCCATCCACACATGCGTTCCCTACCCCCAAAACTTCACTAGAATCAAAAGAGGGTGAATGTGTATGGAGTTAAGTCACATGCAAGAGAAAAAGGTGCTAGTGTGTCCAAAACTCAACTTGCAAAGTTCCCAAACCATGAGACCCTGATCTCCAAGGTATCACTCATGAGTAACCCTAGTGGGTCGTTGGCTTGAGAACCTTGTAAGTCCTCCCATGGGACAATGCAATTAGAGGGTGAGTTGGAGATATCATTCTTTGTTGCATATCTTGCAACATGAAAAAAAATGTACTTATTAATGTATATAATATTTCAAAAAGGCCAAAACAAGCAAGTCTTTATGAATTTTGGATTAGTACTATGTCTTCTAGAAACTCCTTCGATGCTCTTTGAGCCTTGAATAATAATGAAATAAAGATGAATGATGTCATTGGTTTCTAATGAAAGTGACCTATTAGAATGTATGGAGCCTCAATGACCCTAATATAAATCACACCGCCCCTTAATAATTGAATTCTCTAGGTAGGACAACTTATCTTTAATGTTTATAAGAGGTCAAAATTTTGGGTTTTATGCTTTATATAGCCTTGTTAGTGGTTTGGCCTAGGGATAAGGTTTTTCATTTTGATCATGTTGATGAAAAATGGAAGGTAGCAATACTTGTCTCCCTATAGTTTTCTAGCATTGTTTTTGAGTGGGATATATACCCCTTCCAATGACTTGTGTGGAATCTTCTTAGCCTAGACAATTGATTTCTAGGTTTGGCAAATATCTGTGCTTCCAATGATGCAAGTTAATGTGCATTATTTTCGCAATAGATGTTTGATGACATCCCCCAATTCACCTTGGATTATCTATGGGGGTTTTAGTATGGTAGAATGTGAAGAAGACAAGGAAGGGGTACTTATTGTACACTTTCCATTAGGATAAAAATAATCATGACTATATTTTAAGGCCCACTATGACCTATATGACCCTAACTCTAATTGGAGGAAAGATTTCATTGAAGTTTGGTTCACTTGGAAAAATTTCTATAAAGGGCATGAATTTTTTTACCAATGCCTAGATAGGACCTTGGTATTAAAGAAGAATTCTTTCTTTTTTGACTTAGCTAATGGATGGCCATTCCATGTAGACAACACTACCACACTTTTTGACCACTATCCCATCTGGTTTTCTCTTTCTTGGGGAGTAGAGTAGGTTTGGATGCCACATACCCAATATATTTTGAATATATCTCATTTATAGAACCCACATTTCCTAGCTTGCATTTGCATGAAGTGGAATCTTATTCCCCAGCCATGCAAGGTTTATTGGATGGGTTTCATGGCACAGGGATGATATCTCTAGAAATATGTCCTTCTTGTGAGGGTATGGAAGATAAATTGGTAAAATTCTCTAAGACCACAATTCTGTTCTACACCATGAATTATATGGCCTCGTGAGATATGTGCAATGGTATTTTCATGATGAATACAATCAAGCCCATGCTATGAATCCACAACACTTACTTCAAGAGGATGATGTCCATCGAGTGAGAGATACCTAGTTGTGAGCTCAATTACAATAGATCAAAATGGGAGACATGCATAACAAAGTGTTCTTAAAAGACCTAGCCACTAAGGAGGTTGGGTAATCCATATTTTCTTTGAAGTCAAACATGAGCCAAATGAACAAGCGAGAAGACATTAAGGATGAATTTGTGGAGAAGTATAGAATGGTGTTTAAATAACGAGTAATGTCTTTGGAAATATAGAAAGGTACTCATAAATGTCTTGATATAGTGAAATGATAACTCTCAAAAGGACATAGAAGACCATGCGATCTATCCCTATTCCTTGATGAACTAGTTGTAGCCCTTCATGATATGGAAATAAATAAACCTTGTGACTTTAATGGCCTCCCTTATGGGTTCTAGTAGGCAACCTAGGACATTATTGGACCAAATCTCACATGAGTATATAAAGAAGTCTTACACACTTAGTCTCTAGGGGTGGGGATTAACCAAGGACTCATTTGATTCATACATAATGCAAAGTACCTAGAGATAAAAAACTAGCAGCTTATTCATTTTTCTCCACACCCTTTACAAGATTCTAACCAAATATTATATGGATTTACCATTGAAGCATTTCCTTCCTAAGATAATTCGACTTGAGTAGGTTGGATTTATTTGGGGGCGTTACATTCCCAACAATGTTAATGTAGTTTAGGAGGGAATGTAATGGGCCTCAACCTCTATATTGGACTCATTGTTTATCATGATTGATTTTGAAAAGGAATATGATCGGGTAGAGTGAGCCTTCATCTTGGCCATGCTAAAATTCATAGGGTTTGGGCTTGCTTTTCTTAACCGTGTGAAAAATCTCTTTGCATATGATTCAACCTGACTATCTATATATTGATGCAAATAAGAGGAAATTGGATTATTTCTCTCCATTAGCAAAAGAACATAGTTACTAATTTGATGTAAACTCTCAAGAGTTCTCGTTTTTTAGATGTCATATTGAGTGTTTGTTTTTACCCACGTTTTGAAAAGTGGTGCTACAGGTAGCACCCTTTTTTGGGGGGGGGTTAAAATTACCACCTTTTTCAACCATGGTATTAATAGCTTCATAATATTGCTAACAAAAACCTTAAAATCAACCCCTGAATTGAAAAGTGGAACGAACAACAACACCTTTTTTTTTCAAGATTAAAATTGCAACTACTTTGAAACCATGGATTTAACAACCAATACTGTTGTAACCGATATCTTAAAATCAGCCCCTGAATTAAAAAGTGGTGTTCCCAATAGAAACCACTCTTTTTTTCAAAGATGAAATTACATTCTTTTTAAATCGTGGCATTGAAAAATGATATCCTTACAACCAAAATCTTAAAATCAACCCCTGAATCAAAAGAGGTGCTATCAATAACACCCTCTTTTTGTGGGGGGGAGGGCTTAAAATTACAACATTTTTGAAACTGTGGCCTAAAATCCTAGTACCGTTGTAAACTAAATCATAGAAAGGAAAAAAACATAGAAAAAATGGGAAAAGTAAATAAAAATAAGAGAAAAAAGAACCTCGAAATGAAAAAAATTAAAAAAAACTACATTTAACAATTGCATTTTAAATTAAAAAACAATTAAAAAAACACAATTAAAGAAAAATGAAAAAAATGGGAATTTTTTTTTTTAAATATTTCATTTAAAACAAATCAAATAGTAATAATAATGATAAAACTTAAAATGAAAACTAAAATAAATACAAAAAAAAACCTGAAAAAGAAAATATAACAAAAAAAATAAAAAAATAAAAAATAGAAAAATATAATGGGTCGGTGAGGGTGATTATTGGAACCACCCATCGCCCTACCCCACTACTTTACCCTTGGTTCCCATATTCCTCCCTTTCCCATGCCCCACACCCCTCCTCACCCCCCTTACCCATCACTTAAAGGAGGGGCTTGCCGCTCCTAAGAAGCAAGCATGGGGTCCTTGGAGGGGCATGGAGGGTGAGCAAGGGAGTGATGGGGGAACGTGGGTAAAGGGGTGGGAGGGGCATGTTTTACCCACAAAAATTCCCATTAAATTTATAGTATAGGAAAATTTCAATGGGACCGCCCCCCTCACTAACTTCTACCTGACCTGATATCAAAGGAAAATTATTTTCTATGGTTTGGCTATCATGAGCCTTGGGGGTTTTCTTTTCCCTGTTATTTGTCACCCAATCCTCTTAATGTTATTTGAACCATTCAGTCTAACCGCTTACAGGAACTTAACCCAAATCTGCCAAGCCAACGTGAAGCCTCAATCGACCGATAAAAGATCACATATGTGGATCCCTTATTTGTTTTTTATACTTACCCTTACCCTGAATACCGATCCACGTATTTGTAGAAGGAACCTTGTGGATATTTCTTAACAATTCATCTAATGTCTTTTTCACTATTCACCTGCAACCCATGAATAAAAATCTTGCGAGATGTTTCCCACAGGTATGTTGTGATGAGGATACCTATACACAAGACTTCATGCCCACAACCCGCAAGGCGCATAACTTTGTGGAACAATTCCTTGCGGGAATTCATGCAAACCCACTGAACTCAATTCTCCACCTCTCCCACACAACCTACGTTACTTTTCCATTGAGGTACAAAAAGCCTAAATGATATCCACATCCCGCATTTGATCCAACATATGAGGCAGACCCCACGAAGTATCTCACCTCCCGTGGTATTGTCCACCTTTGGCTAACCCATGTGTCACATTCCACAAGATCCTATGGAGTCGCCAATGCAGAAGTTCTTCACTTGGAAACTATGATGAAATCCCTCATACACCCACGAGCCACAAGCCGCAAAGGATATCACCTCACAAACCTATATTCCGAAAAGGGAACTTGACCATGTGATTTTTCCACCTGTAATGAAATAATTACTAAGAATTAAATGCATTAATCTCTCAACGACTAACAGGTTGGGCAGAGGGCCAAGACATGATCATTCACATGATATAATATTAATGGTTAGGTGTGTTGTAGAATATTTTCACCCTGCATGAGTTACCTCCCTTAGGATCTCTCTAGAACTAAGACATAATATAGATACAAACTCTGGACCTTCCTATATGTAAATCATACACATAAATGATCTATAAGTGAGTGGAGCAAAGAACTTAGCCAGTCACCTGACGGTTGTCCCTGCACACTCCTTTGTTGAATATGTCCTTCACTTTTGTCAATGTGGATCTGCACACATGAAGCTACACGTAAACTCCTTTCACAAGATCAAATATATCATGTATAGATTAATTATAGATCTAATGATATGACATGAACATCCTAATTATTTTCAAATATTATGACAATCATGTATAATCAAATAAGAGGGAAAGTCATGTGCATCTTCTATTAATCAAATGGAAGCAATTTACAACTTACAATTTGATAGCCTAATGAAGCTCTAATCATATTCCTTGCCCAAAATCCATGATTAATATTCCAACATAAACTTACTTTCTCTTTTCCTCCCCTTTTCCCATGAGAGGCCCCCATTATTTATAGGATAATAGAGATAATATCAAAGGGAAATTTTGAAAGATATCCATGCCCAAGATGAAAAGCTTCTCGAGGTCGAACCATGAAGAATCCATGGTTTAATATCATCTCATGAAACCAATTCTAAAAATGGAGTAATAGGCCCGGTTGCACCCTGCATTCTTGCCGAGAGCGACCGATCACTCCTTACAAGAGGACATGGAGCGACCAACAATTCTTGGTCACAAATTGTAAATGGGAAACCAACGACTAGGATAAAAAAATGAATGTAGACTCATGGAAAAAGTGGTATCAATGTTTCAGACTATTGACCCCTAGATGATGCCCATCAAGTGATTAGGTGGAAAATAATTGTATAAAAGATACCCCCTAAAGTGTGAGGTCAAAGGAGGTGACTAATGGATGAAATACTTTATGAACAAAATCACAGAGCTTTGAGAAAAGGAACCTGGAAATAAAAAATCGTCATTCAAGTATAATAATAACATCTCTGAGGTAGGCATACCCATGCTCGGTAATAAAAACTAGGCATAGCCACCAAAAATAGTACACTGTAGATCCATGCATGACACATACAATTAGATCATGGCCACGAGAAATACACTATGGATCCATGTCATAAGTGAAAACATATCCATGACCAAACACAAATGTGGATCTATGTCACATGATACAAATTAGTGAGAGCACTCAATTCCTGAGTGATCTATGAAGTACTCATGAATAATGCCATCGCAACTTGGAAGGGAATGCGATCAAGGAATGAATGGTCCCAACCCAAGGTCTTCGGCCCAAATCCAAATGGTATGAATCTACAACATGAAAATAAATGAGTTGATGTCGAGCATGGTAGAAACTGTTTGATTACTGGTCATTGATGTATACCGTTAGCAGACACAAGGTAATCCACCGATGATGCTGATGGACCCCAAGATACCTAATACAATCTAGCGGGTGTGAATAAATGAGTTGAAGTTGAACAGTCATAGATTCATTCAACATGAGCCAATGATGTAAACCCACTGGTGAAATGTAAGGAATCCAACCACTGAGGTTTGCAAGTCCCAAGGTACTGACTGGTTTCTATATTTCAAACCTGGATAATGAGCTGGAGTCGACAGGATGAAATCCGTCGAAGGAGGGCCTTGATGTATCCCCCAAAAATATACATGAAAAATAAAAATGTATTTGGTGTGAAGAATGTAATGGTAGAGAACAACTGACGCAGGGATGGCTGGGATGAATAGGCTGAAGAAATGAAAATGGTCGACATAGAGTAACGTTCCCTTGAACAAATAAGCACGAAAAATAAATTGACTTGGCAACATTAACTCAATAAGGACTCATCGACGGAGTTCAAGGACTCATGAAGATGGTAGTGACTCAGAGACAATGGATAACCCAATTGTTGTATATAGACGCAAAACATGTGCATTGTTCAAGGACAACTCGATAAACGAATGCCCTTTGTGAAGATGACTAGAAGGAAACCCCCCCACTCTTTTTCCTTATTTCATGTTTAACGAGCGCGAAAGAAAATAAAAGTATGGTCTATGTTCTCGCCTGTGGATTTAATGTCGAGCACAGGGTGGAGAATAATGTTCGATTCGTCATTTCATGTTTAGAGAGTCTGAAAATAAAAAGAAGACTCCAAGGGTGTTCTTTTCGTAAATTTAGTCTCCCGAGGCCGAAAAAGGATAAAAGAATACAAGGGAGAACTCTTCTAGTCAAGGTTGACTAGAATATTCCTTTTTCGTAATTAGTCCATCTGGTCTGAAAAAGGGGTAAACTTACACCGAGTAGACGTCCTTTCGAATCCATTTAATGAGTGTGAAAGAAGACAAGCTCACTCGATAATATTTTCATGTTTAGGGAGTCTGAAAAGAGCTTAACGAAGACTCCAGGGTGTACCTTTGTCATGGTTTGTTACCAAGCGCAAAAAGGGGTAATAATAAGCTCAGTTGGAGAGAACAAGTGAATTGCAATAAATTTCTAGGCGCAAGGAACATGACTTGAAATAATGGACTGCAACAAGATATGGTAAATGATGACCACTCATAATAACGGTTCTCGTCCAGAGGTGTTGTATATGGTAGCAAATAGATGTCTAGTGATTAAGCATAGATGCGGTGTGGTAAGCGATGTAAGAATACGATGATATAAAAATGATAAGAAGAAAAAAAGAAGCATAGGTGTGACCAAACAACAATATAAAGTATTGGGAACCCTCTCTAGAAAGAATAAATATTATGGAAAGAGAGCGATTGTGGCTCAATTTTGAAACATAAAGCACTACATAGCGTTCCAAGCCCCTAAAATTTCAGCATAGGAATCAAATGATAGTAACAAGTGCTAATCTAGGATTCCCATGAAAGGTAGGCTCTACCACTCAAAATGCGGCGAGCAAATAATGGAAGGGCCAATGTCGCATTTCGAATGGGGTTGAACTTAAGGCATAAGGAGGGGAATCAAGTGTTGGCCAAATGAATGCAACATAAAAGGGGAAATAACCACAAACATAATCCTAACTGCTAGGTTTCAAAACACTTACCGAAAGTGGAATTGATATTATAACAAGAGCTTGGTCCATATATGCAATAAAAAATCTTAATTTGTATCCAAAAATATTAAATAAAATTCTTAAAAAAGAAAACTTCTCGAAAAATTAAAAAAGGAACTTCTCCAATGTGAAAAGGGTTATGTTGAAAACTAGTTTTCCAAAAATGGAAAAATAGTGATTATATGGGGAAAATGGGATTTTTAACTCATTTGTTTTGTTACCCTTGGTTAAAAAGTGGAGAAGAGATTTTTGTAGAGAAAGTTGCAGTGGTGATTTTGGGAGGTTAGGCCACAAATCTATTAGTTGCTACCTGACAGGTTAGTAATCTGAACCTAACTTAGCAAACCCATGTTTTTGTTTCCCATTTTATTGAAATTTTTTCTGGTAGGGAGGCTCAAACATTTTGGGTCTGTGCGCTCGTGTGGGACCATATATCGAGCCAATGACCAAGAATCCCTGGTCTCCTAGTATCCAAAGGATGTAGGCACCTGGTCGCTTGGTGAGGGGATGACCAACCAGGGATGGTCTCCATGTGTAGGGATATTTCCCAGCGACCGATGACCATGAAGAGGTGGTCACTCTATGGAAACACATGGGGAGTGACCACATCTAGATTTTCACTCTATGACAAGAAATGGGGAGAAACCGATTGCTATGTGACAAGAAATGGGGAGAAACCGATTGCTCTATCTTATAAGAACAGGGGAAACCAATTCTATTTGAAATTTTTCTTGAATGATTTTTAGTTTATGGATTATGGGTATGTGTGCTAATGATTTTTCCATGTTTTTTGGCAGGTATTGCAATCATGATTGAATGGAAAGAGAGGGAGCATGAGATTAATGTTAATGATGACATGGAGGGCCCAAGTAATCTGGATTCTTTACGCGATTATGGGTTACTCAAGTTTTTCTTGTGCCAGAGTATGAGAGCACAACCGTAGATGTTGGAGCAGTTGATCGACATGTGGGATCCTGACGGGTAGCATGTCATGGTTTGAGACTAGGTGTCAACATTGGAGATTGAGGATATCTATTTCCTCACAGGATTATCATGTCTGAGGGCCACGATGGTACTAGTTGGGAGAAAGGAAGGCTCAGGTGAGCCTGTGTATGCCTATACCAGGAAGTATTGTCATCCGAGGATGAGAAAGAGAATCAAAAAGTTTCCTATTGCATAGGTGACAGACCTATCCTTTTGGACCATTGTATATACTATCACACAGAAAACAAGTAGTACAAGGCCTCACTTGGCTTTGAGGATCCATGTTAGTTATTTCATGACGTGTCTGAGTCCAACTGTATACAACTGGTGTTCATGGATCCTAGTAAACATGAAGGAGCAGTTGACCAAATGCAGAACAATACGACAAAATAAATTTGGATACAGATCAATTATGCTATCATTATTTTTTGAGCGGGTTCCTTCTTCACGC
>ML776900.1:1345149-1372038 GCA_009831015.1 Picea engelmannii | reverse complement strand
GGATCCACATGATGATTAGTATGCAAATTATATTTAGATGTATGGGCACATGAACCAATTTTGTGATGCTACACTTATGATGTATTTTGAACACTCTCTATATATACATGGATGTTTACTTTGTGGTTTTTACTCATGTTTACAAATATTTTTGAATGTATGTACATAATTGCTTGGTTGATTAATTTGCTTAATGTTTTAGATGCCAATTCAACACAGAATTTGCTAATGAGTCAGCTAATGAATTGAATTCCCTTGGGATATGTTCATAAGAAATATAATCAGATGATCTCTCAAGGAGACATACCCTCAAATACTTGTGAAAAAGAATAAGGTGTCATATAGAGTAGTATGATTTTAATTGTGAAACTACAAGCTGGGAGTCCAACGTAACAATCAAATGAAAAATGCCTAAAGATGAAGCTTTAGACATGATTTTGATAACTGCACTATATTCTGCAATGTTGTTGGTTGTAGGACTGAGGTAGATGTCCCCTGGACTCACCAGTTCGTTTGTGGGTGAGAAAATCACCTAGGCATTGGAAGCGATGTTCCAAGTGCTACGACTAGCTCCATCCGCATATCCAATATTGGTAGAAGAGGTTGTTGACATCTGCCAATCAAGCATCAAGCATGATAAGTAGACCAACAAAGTACATCACTCAAAGGAAACAAAATAGATCACACCATGCTATGCTACATATTATACAAAAGAAATAGATAACGATAAGCTTATGCATAGTACTTTTTGAGGTAGAGCTCATTGCGGGGCTTAGATAAAGGGTTTTCGTCATAGTTTGCTAAATCGTAGGCTCCTTTTTGTAGTGCACATTTAATGACATAGGGGCCATGCCATAATGGTTCGAACTTTCCTTCTCCTAACTTGTCATGGTCTTGGTCATAAACCAAAACCATGTCTCCTTCTGAAAAGACTCAATGACGTATGGTTTGGTCACAATAGGCTTTAACTCATATTTTATGTGACTCGTTAGCCATGGTGTCTTCTCATCGGAATTCATCGAGCCAGGACAAGTAAGACAGTCATTCTTCCTCGGTGGAAGTATTAGCGAGGAGTTTGATGGATATCTTTAGGGAGGGTATTTCACATTCAATGGGAAGGACTGTTTCTAACCCATAAACGAGTTGGAAAGGTGTAAAACCAGTAGAAGTTTTAGCAGAAGTTTGGTATGCCCATAATGTAGAAAATAACATAAGGTGCCAGTTTGACTTATGTTTCCCTACCATCCGTTGGAGCATTGTTTTGAGTACCTTGTTGATAGACTCAATTTGTCCGTTTTCTTGGGGATATTAAGGGGAAGAGTGTTCCTAGTCAAAATGTAACAAAGTGTCTAGTTCAATCATCACATTGTTGCAAAAGTGTGATCCTTGATTGGTCACGATCGATTTGGGTACACCAAATATGGAAATGATGTGGTTGAATATGAAAAGTGTTGCAGTCTTGGCATCATTGGAAAAGGTAGGCATAGCCTTTGTCCATTTGGCAAATTAATCGACGACTAAAATAATGTAATTATGGATGGCAAGAGAGGCTGCTCTACACGTGGTGAAATATATCCCCCATTTGGCGAAGGGATCGACGACGACTACACGATGTAATGGAGCGGGATGGGTACACATCATTTTTGAGAATATATGGCAAGGATGGGACTTTTGAACTGCATTCATACAATATTTAAAGATAGAACGCCAAAAGTACCCAACGATCATAATTTTTTGGGTAGTGGCTAACCCAGAAAGATGTCCAGCACATGCTTCATAGTGGAAGTCATTAAGGATGCATTCGATTTCGACTTCATTGTGCACGACACATCAATGCAAAACCATATCTACCCCACGACGATAAAGAATGTCTCCTACAATAAGGTAATGTTGGGATTGATGGTGAATATGTCGATTGTCATCTTTTGATAATTCAGAATGTTAGGTTTGGAGATAGATTAACACATCTTCGTACCATGGATTAGATGAGTCAATGATAAACAAATATTCATCGAGTAATGAATCTTGTACCACATATTCATCATGGAATCGGGGAAGGTCGATCATTAATTTGACGAATACCAAGGAGTTTTTGGACTTGGTGGTATAAAACTCGAGATCAAATTCTTGAAACATAACAATCCATTTAGAGTATATTCCCCCAAGAATATGACGTGACATGATACTGCATTGGGTTAGCGTCAGATATAACAATGGTAGTTCACAAGAGAATATAATGCTGAAAACACTTGACAACAAAAACAACTGCCGATGCCAACTTCTCAACATAAGCGTAACAAAGTTCGACGCCAACAATGCCTTTACTGAGATAGTAAATAACATGTTCGTTTTGGTCATCATCAGTTTGGACAAGCACCATGCCAATGGTGGTTTCAGAAGTAGCGAGATATAATAGAAAGTCTCGGTTATAGTTGGGATGTTTCAATAAAGGCGTGGATGTGAGTGTGTGTTTTAGAACATTGAAGGATCGTTGATCTTGCTCATCCCAAATAAATGGGACACCTTTCTTAAGTAAACACATGAAAACTTTTTTAATTTCTGCATAGTTGGAGATAAAGCGTCGTAAAAAGTTTGCTTTCCCCTACAAAATTTTAAATTGGGCTATAGAGCGAGGTGGAGGCAAGTTGGTAATTGCCATGATTTTCAAGGGATCAACACTAATCCCAAACTTGGACACGATGAAACCTAGAAGGTGTCCTGATTCCACAACAAAAAATGCATTTGTGTGGGTTTAAATGAATGTTGTAATGTCGACAATGTAGAAAAACTTGTCTTAGGTGATCTGGATGATCTTTGTGCCTCCCTGATTTTGAAGGAATATCATCCAGATATGGATGTATGATATGTTTAATTCCATGGAAGTCGTAGGACATGGGTCGTTGGAACATTGCACCAATATTTTTAAGGCTGAAAGGTAACATTCGATATGAAAAAGTTCTTCAAGGGAAAATGAAAGTTGTTTTGTTCTGGTCTTCCAGAATGATTTTGATTTGATTATAGGTATAGAAGCCATCCATAAATGAAAAGACTTTGCATCCGATGCAATCATTGATAATATAGTCGATGAAAGGGAGTGGGGTAATTGTCCTTAGGATAAACCTTGCTTACATCCCTATAATCAACACATACACGAATAGTTCCCTGTTTTTTGTGACAGGTACAATGTTCGATACCCATTTTTTTAGGGGAACTAGATAAATAAAGCCAACATCCAATAATTTTTTAAATTTCGCCTTGATTGTTGCATATTTCTTAGGGTGGACTGGTCAGATTCATTTTCGAACAGGACGGGCTCCGGGGTAAGTCTTAATTTTATGTGCAACAATTCGGGGGTCTATTCTAGACATTTCTTTGTAGGACTAGGAAAATATATCGTGGATTTTTTTGAAAAGGGCAGTGTAGCATTCAATTTATGGAGGGGAATAAGATGCACCTATCTGGATGTGTTCCATGACCCCAAGTTTCATTAAAAATAACAATGGAAACAATTTCTGAGATGTTTCCCAGGTTTCCTTCAGATAAAGTGGACTATGAAGTGGAATATAATTGGGATTGATCTCGATTGTTAGTTGAAATGAGGGTTTGGATGTGTGTCTCTAGTTTTTCTTGACTAGGAAGGAAAGATGATCAATGATGCGGATATTCCCATGGTATCTCTCCTAAAGTCATCACTTACATTATGACCTCGTTTGAAGGTAAAACATCATTTATGAGGTCATGTGAGGTGAATGGAGAGTCAACCTAGTAAGGCAGAGATAACTGATCTAGTTCCTCACGCAGTGGGAGACTAGGATCAGGGTCAACAGATTCTCTTTCTGACTGCATCACTGAATATGATAATTCACTTGGTGACAATGGCATCATAGCTCCATAAGAGTCTACTTCTGAAGGGTGAGGAAGCACCCAAGGATCATAAGAGCCAAGGGATGTGTTGACAACAAAAGAGTTCATGTTGACGGGAGCTATGTCAATGGTTTCAAGTGCAGGGAGGGGGAATATCCCCATAAGATATTGATATTTAAAGATACCTACATTGATGCTTTCCTACTGCCTGGAAGATTCACCTACAAAGGGAAAATTGGTACTCAGATTGGTATGCAAGTCAGAGGTGCAATAATCCAATTGGTCAATTGTAACTATCTTTCCTTGATGTGGAAATCGTACAACAAGAAAGACAATGAATGCCACATCCTTCATTGTGTAGATCCAAGTGTGTCCTAAGAGAAGATTGTAGTCGAGTGTGGTGTCGACTAGTTCGATTTCGACGAAGACAGTCTTTCCCCTGAGCTCAATAGATAGGGAGGTGAGAATTCCATGGGGTTTAAAATAATGTCCATCAAAATATTTAAGGATGGTTGAGGATGTGGTGATATGTGGAGAACCAATGGATTTACAACATGAAAAATATATAATACAAGTGGCCTCTCCTTCGTTGATCACCCTACGAAATATTTTCTTATTCAAACATCAAACTACAATTTGTAATGCCAGTTGGTGTGACAAGCGCGATTCACTCTGTTCTGTGTCAAAGGAGATAATGTTAGACTCCAAAGGGTCTATTCCCCCTATGGCTGAGAGCAAGGATTTCCACTGTGTAGGACAACTTTGCAATACTTTGAGGGAGGACATGGCACACAAGTCTTGTGCAATATCTTCCACTATGCTATAGTGTTTGGATGCCCAAGTTTTCAAATTGTGGGTGGTTTGTCAAAGTACCCCTTTGGGAGGGCGAATGAGAGGTTCATAAGCTGGTTTCTCTAACATGAGAGGGCCAGTGGGTGGTGAAGTTGGTGGAGGATCCTTTGATGAAGGTTTCTCCTTTGTGGAGTCATAGTTCTTGGCTTTGGTGTTTAATGCTACCATAGATTTAACCATTAAAACATTTTCTATTGAGGACTTTGTGTTGCCCCCGGGTTGGGGTGGGTGGGTTTGTGCTAGCATTTGTTGTTGCTAGGGGGGGAAGGATTAGTTAATATTGCTGGTTGGGAAGGATTTCCCCCTAATTTGAGGTATTGATGAAGCTCGAAAAGGCGAGGGAAGTCTTTAGTGTAATGGTCCTCCTTAAATACCATGCAAGGATATTTTTCTTTTCATTTGTTGTTTCCCCCAACATTGGGGTCTTGGGTTTTTGGGCCTGTCTACTCAAAATGATTCTTCTTTTTCTTATTATTCTTACTTTTATTTTTTCCTTTGGATTGTTGTAGGTTTTTGGGTGCGGTTGATTGCACCGAGTTTACCTTGGAGGTTTGAGTAGGGGCCAAAGTGGAGGTGGTAGTGGGCACAAAAGAGGTGGGATTGTGAGCTATAGTCGATTGAATAAGCTGTCCAGTCAACTGGCCAACTGTAGTGGAAGATATGGGACCAACCATACCATTGGTGTGGGGTCCTGGGGATGGTTTTGATTGATCATTTGACGTATGATGAGCATGGGGAATCAGATAATATAATGTGCTAAACTAGGAATATACTAAGTCTAAATACTAGGCATGATTGATTGCTTGCTCCTCGGTTACGATGCCTCCCATGGAGACGTCTCTGGATATGGGTGGTAAAAGATACTTTGTGAATCAATCTGCCAAGAGTTGTTCTAGGATGGTGTCTTTAATCAACCGTCTTTGTCACCTCCATTCATGAATGTGATTAAAAATGTGAGTGGAGGTAGATTGTCGAAGCAAGGTTAATAGCTTAGTATTGGTCTCATATTGAATGGGCAGTTGAAAGTGAGTAAGAAATGACATGGAGAGAGTGTTGAAGTCACCAAAAGAGTTTCATGGCATCTTAATATATCATATAGATTCCATTCATGTGAGTGTTATCTGGAAAATTCATAACTGGATGGAGTCATCCATTAAGAAGTTTGAAGAACACCAAACATGGAAGGTCATGACATGGTTGTTCATAAATTCTCCATGTTTTTCATCAAATTTAGGGATGTAGAAAAAGTGTTTTATGGGGATGGGGGGCCAAAATGGGGCATGGAGTATGGGATCATTTGTCAACCGGGACAAATCCGACAAATCTAATGTGGCAAGAAAAGGAAGTTGTCGGTTTGGTTGTGAGTACTGGTAATACTGATGTGGCATCAGAGTACTAGTAGGACCATATACATGTTGATTTGTCATTGTAAGAAATATGGGTCCTCCCATATATGAAGGTCGAGAAGGTTGGGGAGTGGGAATCAAGTTGTTCGTTGTTTGGGTAGAGAAAGCTCCTTCCAGAGGGATCCCCGTTGGAGGAGGTTGACGGCATAAAGTGTTGGCCACTCCCGGATATGGTAATCCCAAATAAATACATGTATGGCATGGAGTAAAAGTGGTGGAAGGGCCTGTTGAAATGGCATTCCCCTAGGGTTGATTTTGGTTTCCATCCAGGGGTGGCCCTAGATGGTTTTCGGTAAGGGATGGGGCCCAAACTGGTTGTTGTCCCAAAGTGGTGGGTTCTGCCTAGGCTGGTAGTGGATCTCCAACTGATGGTTTCCCACCAACTGGTTATTTTTCCCATGGTGGTTGTTTCCCCCATGTTGGTTGTTGCCCCCATGTTGAAGAGGGCCCTGTGGCTAAGGTTTTCCCTCCAGTTAGAATTCCACCCCGAATGAGAGGTAAAGAAGAACCTCCTATGTGAATAGTTGGTGTAGGATAAATAGTTTGGGTGACTTTCGTTAAGTTACCTACTTTACTGGAGGGGTGAAAATACAAGGTACTTGTTGCGGGGCCCGAGGCAATGACACTGCTGGCTACTTGACTAGAGTGAATGTGAAGAGGAAGACCAAGTATTGTGCTTGGTGTCAACATAGGTTCAATTCTAGTGATGGGAACAAGAGTTGTCCCTGCAGATATTTTTGGTGGGGTTATCGGGTTCAACGATGTTGGCCATCAAGGAAAAGTTCCAGAAGTGGTAATGTGTGCCAACTCAACGATTTCAGGATCCATGGGAGGTATTATTACTCCATCTATAGAGGTAGATGTTGATGCGTGCATGCTAGAAGATTGTCTACTATACATGTTGAGTGACATGGAATATTTTTCAAGATTAAAATAGGTAGGTGCTAGAGTGACTGGTGAGGGAGGAGGATTGGTGGGAAGGATGAGGGTACATTCTTCAACGATTTCAACCACCCCTTCAATTGGGTCACTTAAGGGACCTACACTCTCAGTTTCATAGACAATTTCTTCGTGACCTATTCCTTCGTTGGAAGGGTTGTTTGGATGACCTTGATCTTCAGGGTCCAACTGTTACATTCTCCGAGATCTACGAAGCCCGTGATTGGCCATGGTTTAAATTTAAAAATTTCTAAGGCCAACTACGAACTTTAGAAGAAGCACACTCATAAAAAAACAAACTACAGGTAATCAACCAAGAAACATTATATAGAAGGATATTCCGAAGACAGGATGTCAAGTCATCAATGAAGATATGAAAAATAGTTACCCCGACCTCCACGTAACAACCCTTCTCGGTGCAAGCAACCCTTGAGCAACCCTTGATTTCGTGGGATCACCCTCGAAGGGTACTGAAAGTGTGATACACTGTATACCTTAGGTACCATGGGAATCCCCCCACAATCACTTCTGTAGATACCTAAGGAAGGTCACTAAGGTTACCAACTCGAAGTCGACCTCTGAGGGGGTACAATAAAAAATCGATACCGAACGTATGGGCAGGATAACCAAGTCCAAAGCTCTTCCAGTGGACTAAATATAAGTGGATCCATAAGACTCTCGATGAGCTCGAACCGATTCGAGATTCATGAAGCACCGAGACCAAATGAACCAGTAACACTCAAGAAAACCCCCCAATATATGCTCTTTCCACTATGATTGGTCAAGCTTTGGAGGGGGTAATCTATGTTGCTCTTCTGCACATGACCTGAAGTTTATCCCCTATGTTAGAGGGGGTTCTCGACTATGCCTATATGATAGTTGGATTTTAATCCCTCTCTAGTGTTCTAAATTTTTTTTGCTAGTCTTGGACAATTTACTCGCTTTTCCTAGTCCAAAGACTCTAATCCTAAACTACTGTTGGTGTACTAAAACAAAAATGTCTAGTTAATTTTATTAAAGTGTTGGTTGATTTTAAAAGTTTTTTTACCGAGGAGGGTGTACAGAGGTGAAATTAGTGGTGTGAAGACTTGACTCCAAAATGATGCAGAAATAATGAAATTCAAAAATTTTCCTTTTGATGAATTCTAACTATGGGAAAGAGAAAAGATATTTTCTTCTTTTTTAAAAATGAACACCCAAAAGCATGCAACTTTCATTTTTCTCTAATCAAGTGGAAAAATTTTGAAATGCAAAACTACCGAATTATTAGTTCCAAAATCCGAAACAAAAATGAGGCTTTTCAACTATGTACCAAAACACTTCTTTTTGTTTTTCTTTTCAAATTGGATGAAAACTAAAAAAAAAGCTTCTCTTTCTCTTGTTTTACAACAAAATGTAAGTATGCAATGATACTCGTAAAGAATTCAAAAGCTAAGGAACATAAACAAAAACAAGCGCCCAAGGACTAGAAGATTTAAGCACAAGAATGTTGTCAACACAAAATTAAAGCTTTCAATGGTAGAAAAAGTTTTCAAATAACTTGAAAAAACAATTACACTCTGGGATGAAATGCAAATCAAGAGAGTTCACTTTGTTTAAACAATGGAAGCAAATATTAAAGGAAAACACACAATATTTCTAAAAACAAATGGACTCTTTTCACAAAAACACCATCAACACTTTAAAATTATGGGGGAATGAGATTAATTGGCATAAGATGTACATATGAAGACAAAAATTGATTTTAATCGAATACATGAAATGGCACACAAAGGACAAAAATTCAAAGTGATTTTGAAATATATTGCAGCAATGATTGCTAGAACAGATCCAAAACAGATCCAGAGGGGTGGAAGAAAAACAAAAACAAAATTGGGTTGTGTTTTTGGTGGATATCCATTAAAAAAAATGTCCTTTTGAAATCTTGGTCACACCCTATTAATTTCCACATAGCGACTAGTCACACCTTGCAGAGGTGCAACAGAAAACCAAAAGCACTGGTCACACTAGGTAGTGTAGTTATGAGGGAGGCCGTGCACAAGGATGGAGCAAAAGGCGACCAACAATGGTAGGGTCACTATGTATACACATATAAGTCGCGACCACAATTGTATGATTGCAAAAAGAAATATATCTAGGTCATATCTATTATATACGAGAATAGGAATTTGGAAACAACCTCGGAAAAGGCTCACTAATAGATCAAGACAAAAAATTGGGGCTTACAACAAGAAAGGATATTGGAAAGACAAATCAAATAAATTGAGGAAGAAAAAATGACTAAATAGTAGTGGGATCCCTAGTGGAGTTTCCAATTTGTTGTAGGATATTTTTACCCTGCAGGAGTTACCTCCCTTAGGCTCTTCCTAGACCTAAGACATAATAGAGATACAAACTCTGGAACTTCCTAGATCTAAATCATACACATAAATGATCTATAAGTGAATGGAGTAAATAGCTTATCCGGTCACCTGATGATTGTCCTTGCACGCTCCTTTGTTGCCTTCTTTGTCGAAGATATCCTTCGCTCTTTTCAATGTGGATCTGCACACATGAAGATACAAACAAACTCCTTTCAAAAGATCAAATATATAATGTATATATTAATTATATATCTAATGATATGACATGAACGTCCTAGTTATTTCCAAAGATTATGACAATCATGTATAATCAAATAATATGGAAAGTCATGTGCATATTCTATTAATCAAATGGAAGAAATTTACAACTTACAATTTGATAGCCTAATAAAGCTCTAACTAGATTCCTTTTGCAAGCTCAGTGATTAATCTTCCAGCATAAACTTACTTTCTCTTTTCATTCCCTTTTCCCATGAGAGACCCCCATTATTTATAGGATATTAGAGATAAGATCAAAGGGAAATTTGGATAAGATCTCCATGCCCAAGATGAAAATTTTCTTGATGTGGAACCATGAAGAATCCATGGTTTAATATCATCTCATGAAACCAAATCTAAAAAGGGAATAACAGACTTGGTTTCACCCTACATTCTTGCAGGGAGCGAGTGATCGCTCCTTGCAGGAGGACATGGAATGACCAACAATTCTTGGTCACAGGTTGTAAACGGGAAACAAACGACCATTCCAAAAAAGGACTGTAGACTCAGGGAAAAAGTGGTATGGCTCAGTGTTTTAGACTACTGACCCCTAGATGATTCCCATCAAGTGAAAAAGTGGAAAATAACTGTATAATAAGGGCTATATGAACACTATGTATTAATGTTTCACATATTTATCTTTCAAGACATTGATTAATATTTATGAATTGAAGTTGCGTGTTTGATTAACATAAAGGAACTTAGGAATTTGTAAACCCTACATGTCATAAGAGTAAGGAAATGTCTAAAGCTACAAGTTACAGATCAAGAACTCCAAAATCAGCCACGAAAACTCGAACAAGCAACATCGATGCAATGAAAATATCAGATACTAGTCATAATATCGAACTTCAAGGTTGATGCACATGGGAAGAGATATACAACATGTTATCCAATGGAGAGTTATTGAAGAATGACCTAGACCTTAGAATATATTAGAACATATAGAAAAGTGGAATTCATACTGTGATTGCTTGGTGTGCAATATTACCTTAAAGTGAAGTGGCCAGGTGGGCCTACGAGAATGTAAACACACAGGCCCAGACCATCTATAACAAGAAATGAAACACTATATCTCTTCTAAATCCAGACAGTTTTCACAGGATCTACAATGCCGAAACCATTGGAATTTATGAACAAAGGATTCCTAGAAAACGTCGCTAAAGAAAATCCAAAGCCTCTGGAGATTCTTTAGGACTGGTGGGATGAAGAGACACCTTTTGTCTCCAATATCAATAAAGTATATAATACCCAATATTTTAAGCTGCCATATGAGTTTCTAATTGCAATGACCAATAGATTGTATGGGGAGGATAATTGCATACATTTTAAGCAGGAATGGACAACAATGACTCACACAGTGGGGGAAAAGGGCGAAGTGTTCAACTGGGCATCAATATTATTGACCAACATCTGCCTCAACATCTAGGATACCCACAAAGGCACACAATAAATATTTTGTATGTCCTCGTTTCTCATTGATGCTATTTGAGCATATTTCCCTAACCTAGAAATGAATTGGGACTGGAATCTGGAATCACCCCTGATTCATGTATATTGCTCCAAAATTTGGACAAGTCGGTATCACAAGTATTTTTATCAAATATGTGATTACTTTGGAGCAACACTGTATCAATTGTTTTTCGGCCAGACCTTACAGAGAATATCAACTAAAGTGTTAGAAACCTTGCAGGAAATAATAGATTGGTATCTGGAGAAAAATTAAATCTACATTCGAGTCTACGGATCAAACGCCCCACCACATATGTTACCTAGGTATGTCTTGGATAATATTTTGGCCCATGAGGTAGCATACCAAATGGTGGAAGTAGGTATAACAACGGCCTTGCAAACCATGAACACGAGAAGCTGACCCGAATTTCTAATCAAGCTGGGGAAATTCACATTAACAAATATCCCACATGCGAGGAAGGATGTCACAAGTCTTAAAGAGTTGATTTTGTGTATAGGGACAATGAAGAAACACAAACCCAGGAATTTCATGTACAACCATTACAAAACCTTGAAGATGGTACCCCCCTTTGAGAATTAAACAGGAGAGGAGGAATAACTTTTCTATGAGGCAAGGTCATACGAAGAAGTGTTGGCCCACGTAGCAGGTACACACCAGATTGAATCTTTTTTTTTCATAAAAGAAATAAAATAAAATCTAATTCCATGAAAAACTACAAAAATTAATAAGGGACACTCGGGAAAATATGGATGTGGATGAAAGAGATCGAAAAGAGAAAGAAAATGAGGCACTAAGAAAATTCTTTGATGCGAAAGAAAGGGTCGAATAAAAGAAACAACAGGGAAAAGCACATGAAGAGGTTGAAGCAACCCGTAAAGGCATGGAGGATTCCTAAGACCATAAATTTGTGGAAGAACCCCAAGCCTGCAAAGCTTCCGAATATGAAATAACCTATAATTTCGCGGAGGATGGAGACGCCCCCAAAGCCGCAGAAAAATTGAGAAAGTTGTTCGAGAAAGTTTCCCTCGAGGCTGTTGAGGAACAGGAAAGGATTGAAGAAAACACACGCAAAGATGCAGAGTTGAAGAAGAAGAAAGAGGAAGAGGAGAGAAGTTGAATTTACACCCTCGGATCAACCAAAGAAATATCAATATTAACCTCTCCTATGAAACCATGAACTCCCTTGAACGTAATATCTTCCAACTTCTCCTATTCGACCCTAAAACTGTTAGAATTCGATGATGAAGTAATCAATGTAGGGAAGTTATACTACAACAATTCAAAACAATGAATCATGAGGATTCCATCGAAACAAAAAAAGGCAGAGGAATCCTCTGGACAAATAATATATTAAAGGAACATATATTGGAGCATAACTAAGGAGAGCTTGCAGAGATGACAACAACATTACATGCGTTTCCATGGGAAAACACTGTAATGGTCAATGAGCTCAACTGCATGGTAGAAGAGTATAATAATATAGTAGCGGGCCTAGAGAAGTAGTGATAACAACAGAGACAAGATAAGAAATACCATCCAAGCAAAGGAATTATGTGTTGGGATACTGAGAGGTGGGGGGGGAGTGAATCAATATGAGCACTTTATAACAATATTAACCACAATATATATTCTTTTAACTTATTCAACAATGTTCATAAATTCATATCAATATATTATTACATCATAAACATTATCATCCATCAATGCATAATAAACAATCATAGCCACATCCACAAATACACAGTACACCAATATTTACGTGGAAACCCAATGCGGGAGAAAAACAAAAAAATGATTTTCTTATATGTCAAAGAATCACATTCAAGGAAGCACCAACTTTCGATTCTCTAGCTCCAACTGGAAGGAGGCTCCAACCCCCTAGATTCTCAGGCTACAACCTGAGGGAAGCTCCAACTCCGCAATTCCATGGATCCAACTAGAAGGAGGATACAACCCCCTATGTTTTCCGGCTACAACTGGAAGGTGGATACAACCACCTATCCTTACCACATCCAACCGCCCTGTAATATAAATTCCAAATGTAGATGACCTGTCACTGTCACTGAATCAAATAACCTGTAGCTTTCACTGTCACAACCTGTCACTGTCAAACCTATCACTGAAAACCAGTCACAACCTGTACCAAACTTCTTCAAATATTTTATACAGATCCACAACCTATCTATACTGCAACACATGGATGTCTGCAACTCTCTTTACTGCAACTCACGAATTTCCATGCCTCTCTTCTCTACAACTTGCAGAATACTACAAAATGCTCCCAATTTCATTGTCACTATCTCTGTTTCTGTCAAAATGTCACTGTAAAACCTGTCACATCAACCTGTACCAGCAAACTATAAGAACTTGTACTAAACAACTTGTACTAACAATATGTAACAATAATATCATCAACCAAACCAGATCTAATCACACAGACCAATCACCAAAACAACTCTCAACCACATGCACAATATCACCAGGATGTGCATCAAACAAAAATACTCATAACAACTCACAACCATCACCCACACATGCCTCTGCCAAGCATGTACAAATCACAACCAAGTACCAACCTGTACCACAACAAGTGCATCAACCATACACAAAAGGCATACTGTAAGCTAACCAAATTATTCTCACAATCCAACACAAGACATATCAATATAACCTAGGTATGCACCAACAATGTGCCCCAATAGATCTGCCTCAAATCATGCTCTACAATAGAGATCATGCATCCAAGAGGTCATATACTAAACCGTACAAAGTCATGCATCAAGCATGCTCCACAACATCACTAAGATATAACCAACTGTTGTGGAGCATGCTTGATGCATGACTTTGTATGGTTTGGTATATGCCCTCTTAGATGCATGATATCTATTGTAGAACATTATTTGAGGTAGATCTATTGGGGCACATTGTTGGTGCATAACTAGGTTATATTGATATGTCTTGTGCTGCATTGTGAGAAAAATTTGTTAGTGGTCTTGGTATATGATTGGATTATGAGTGGTACATATTTAAGGTTACATAACAATGAGGTTTTGGCACATCGTTTGATGTAAGGGTTTATGGTATTTGGTTTATGGATAGTATGATGTATTGCTATAGGCCCTTTGTTGGTTAGCTTGCAATATGTATTTTGTGTATGGTTGATGCACTTGTTGTGGTTCAGGTTGGTACTTGGTTTTGATTGGTACATGCTTGGTAGAGGCATGTGTGGGTGATGGTTGTGAGTTGTTACGAGTAGTTTTCTTTTATGCACATCCTGGTGATATTGTGCATATGGTTGAGAGTTGTTTTGGTTATTGGTCTCTGTGATTAGATCTGGTTTGGTTGATGATACTATTGTTACATATTTTTAGTACAAGTTGTTTAGTACATGTGGTTATAGGTTGTTGGTACAGGTTGATGTCACAGATTTCACAGAGACAGTTTGACATAAATAGAGATAGTGACAATGAAATTGGGAGAGTTTTTTAGTAGTCTGAAAGTTGCAGAGAAGAGAGGCGTGGAAATCCGTGAGTTGCAATAAAGAGAGTTGCAACCATCCATGTGTTTCAGTATAGATAGGTTGTGGATCTGTATAAAATATTTGAAGAAGTTTGGTACAGTTTGTGACAGGTTTTCAGTGATAGGTTTGACAGTGACAGGTTGTGAAAGTGAAAGCAACAAGTTATTTGATTCAGTGACAATGCCATGTCATCTACATTTGTAATTTATACTACATGGCGGTTGGATGGGGCAAAGATAGGTGGTTGTAGCCACCTTCCAGTTGTAGCCGGAGAACACAGGGGGTTCTATCCTCCTTCTAGTTGGATCCATAGAATTGGGGAGTTGGATCTTCCCTTAGGTTGTAGCCTAAGAATCTAGGGGGTTGGAGCCTCCTTCCAGTTGGAGCTAGAGAATTGGAAGTTGGTGCTTTCTTTAATGTAATTCTTTGACATATAATACAATCATTTTTTTGTTTTTCTCCTGCATTGGGTTTCCACGTAAATATTGGTGTACTGTGTATTTGTGGATGTGGCTATGATTTTTTATTATGCATTGATGGATGATAATGTTTATGATGTAATAATATATTGATGATAATATTGTTATAAACTGCTCATATTGATTCACCCCCCCCTCTCAGTATCCCAACACATAATTCCTTTGCTTGGATGATCTTTCTTATATTGTCTCTGTTGTTATCACTACTTCTCTAGGCCCGCTACTATATTATTATACTCTTCTACCCTGCAGTTGAGCTCATTGACCGTGACATTGTTTTCCCATGGAAACACATGTAATGTTGTTGTCATCTCTACAAGTTCTCCTTAGTTATGCTCTAATCTATGTTCCTTTAATATATTATTTGTCGAGAGGTTTCCTCTATCTTTTTTGTTTGTTTGTTTGTTTCAATGGCATCCTCATGATTCATTGTTTTGAATTGTTGCAATAGAACTTCCCTACATCGATTAATTCATCATCAAATTCTAACAGTTTTAGGGCCGAATAGGAGAAGTTGGAAGATATCACATTCAAGGGAGTTCATGGTTTCAGAGGAGAGGTTAATATTGATATTGCTTTGGTTGATCTGAGGGTGTAAATTCAACTTCTCTCCTCTTCCTCTTTCTTTTTCTTCAACTCTACATCTTTGCGTGCTTTTTCTTCAATCCTTTCCCGTTCCTCAACAACCTCGAGGGAAACTTCCTCGGACAACTTTCTCTGTTTTTTTGCGGATTTGGGGGTGGCTTCATCCTCCGTGGATTTGCGGGTTCTTTAATATTACATGGCTTTGCAGGCTTGGGGTTCTTTCACAACTTTATGGGCTTGGGAATCCTCCACAACTTTACGGGTTGTTTCAACCTCTTCATGCGATTTTCCTTGTTGTTTCTTTTGTTTGGCCCTTTCTTCTGCATCAAAGAATTTTCTTAGTGCCTCTTTTTCTTTCTCTTTCTGATATCTTTCATCCACATCCATATTTTCCCGAGTGTCCCTTATTAATTTTTGTAGTTTTTCATAGAATTAGATTTTCTTTTATTGGTTTTATGACAAAAAATATTCAACCTGGTGTGTGCCTACTATGCAGGCCAACACTTCTTTGTATGACCTTGCCTCACAGAAGAGTTATTCCTCCTCTCTTGTTTCATTCTTGAAGGGGGGTACCATCTTCAAGGTTTTGTAATGGTTGTACATGACATTCCTGGGTTTGTGTTTCTTCACTATCCCTATACACAAAATCATCTCTTTAAGAGTCGTGACCTCCTTCCTCGTATGTGGGATGTTTGTTAACGTGAATTTCCCTAGGTTGATTGGAAAGTTGGGCCAACTTCTCTTATTCATGGTTTACAAGGCCGTTGTTATACCTACTTCCACCATTTGGTATGCTACCTCATGGGCCAAAATATTTTCCAAGACATACCTGGGTAACATATGTGGTGGGGCATTAGATCTGTAGACTCGAATGTAAATATAATTTTTCTCTAGATACCAATTTGTTATTTCCTGCAGGGTTTCTAACGCTTTAGTTGATATTCTCTGTAAGGTCTGGCTGAAAAACAATTGATACAATGCTGCTGCAAAGTAATCACATATTTTATAAAAATACTCGTGATACCGACTTGTCCAAAGTTTGGAGCAATATACATGAATCAGGGGTGATTCCAGATTCCAGTCCCAATTCATTTCTAGGTTAGGTACATATGCACAAATAACATCAATGAGAAAGGAGGACATATAAAATATTTATTGTGTGCCTTTGTGGGTATCCTATATGTTGAGGGAGATGTTGGTCAATAATATTGACGCTCAATTGAACACTGCTCCCTTTTCCTCCACTGTGTGAGTCATTGTTGTCCATTCCTGCTTAAAATGTATGCGATTATCCTCCCCATACAATATACAGATCATTGCAATTAGCAACTCATATGGTGGCTTGAAATATTGGGTATTATATACATTGTTGATCTTGGAGACAAAAGTTGTCTCTTCATCCCACCAGTCCTAAAGAATCTATAGAGGCTTTGGATTTTCTTAAGAGAATTTTTCTAGGAATCCTTTGTTGATAAATTCCAATGGTTTCAATAGTGTAGATCCTGGGAAAACTATCTGGATTTAGAGGAGATATAGTGTTTCATTTCTTGTTAGAGATGGTCGGGGCCTGTGTGTTTACATTCTCGTAGGCCCACCTGGCCACTTCACTTTAAGGTAATATTGCACGCCGAGCAACGACAGTATGAATTCCACTTTTCTATATGTTCTAATATATTCTAAGGTCTAGGTCTTTCTTCGATAAATCTCCATTGGAGAACATGTTGTATATCTCTTCCCATGTGCATCAACCTTGAAGGTTGATATTGTGACTGATATTTGATATTTTCATTGCATCGGTGCTTCTTGTTCGAGTTTTCGTGGCTGATTTTGGAGTTCTTGATCTGCAACCTGTAGCTTTAGACATTTCCTTACTGTTCTGACCTGCAGGGTTCACAAATTCATAAGTTCCTTTATGTTAATCAAACATGCAACTTCAATCCGCAAATATTAATCAATGTCTTGAAAGATAAATATGTGAAACATTAATACATAGTGTTCATATACCCCTTGTTATACAATTATTTTCCACTTGATCACTTGATGGGCATTATCTAAGGGTCAATAGTCTAAAACATTGAGCCATACCACTTTTTCCCTGAGTCTAGAATCCTTTTTTGGCCTAGTCGCTCATTTCCCATTTACAGCCTGCGACCAAGAATTGTTGGTCGCTCCATGTCCTCCTGCAAGTAGTGACCACTCGCTCCCTGCAAGAATGTAGGGTGAAACCAAGTCTGTTATTCCCTTTTTAGAATTGGTTTCATGAGATTAGATTCAACCATGGATTCTTCATGGTTCCACATCGAGAAACTTTTCATCTTGGGCATGGAGATCTTATCCAAATTTCCCTTTGATCTTATCTCTAATATCCTATAAATAATGGGGGTCTCTCATGGGAAAAGGGAAGGAAAAGAGAAATTGAGTTTATGCTGGTAGATTAATCACTGGGATTGGGAAACGAATCTGGTTAGAGCTTCATTAGGCTATCAAATTGTAAGTTGTAAATTTCTTCCATTTGATTAATAGAATATGCACATGACTTTCCATATTATTTGATTATACATGATTGTCATAATATTTGGAAATAACTAGGATGTTCATGTCATATCATTAGATGTATAATTAATATATACATTATATATTTGATCTTGTGAAAGTAGTTTGCTTGTATCTTCATGTGTGCAAATCCACAATGACAAGAGCGAAGGACATCTTCGACAAAGTAGACAACAAAGGAGCGTGCAAGGACAACCGTCAAGTGACCAAATAATCTCTTTACTTCATTCACTTATAGATCATTTATGTGTATGATTTAGATCTAGTAAGGTCCATAGTTCATATCTCTATTATGTCTTAGGTCTAGGGAGAGCCTAAGGGAGGTAACTTCTGCAGGGTGAAAATATCCTACAACAAATTGGAAACTCCACTGGGGATCCCACTACTGTTTAGTCATTTTTTGTGAAGCAGATGTATGCGACTTCTCCTTCTGAAGCTCACATATAACCTTAGAAACCCTAAAACGGTCACACTTTCTGTAGCTCCAAAAATTTCACTCCTTTAGACCTTCGCTGCTTCAGACCTGTTATCACTCTGTAATTTATCAGGCTGAAGAAGAAATGGGTAGAGGTAACTACAAAACCACTTGGAGTCAAGGATATATCCCTCCTAGACTCAGAGAGGGATCTCTTTGTAATATTTAGCTTGCTTTGGATTAGAATGCTAGGGTAGTTATGATAGATTTGGGTTTGGTTTTTTTAAATGTTTGGGTTGGGACAACAAAAGAGGGCCATTGGGAAAAATGGATTCAAAAAGGTTTAAGGTGATCAAATGAAGGAATAATGAAGCTTATATACAACAGGGAAAGGTAGGCATGTTAGTGGATCCTTGTAGTTTGTGAGATGGAAAAAGAGGAACATATTAGGGTTCAGTTCAAATGTAGAGCATTGCTACCTGAATTCTACATTCAAACTTTAGAAGAAAATATGAATATTGTTTTAAACCAAAACAAGGTGTTTGAAACAAATCCTGAACTTAATCTTCTTATGAAAAATAAAGGAAAGAAACAAAATGTGAAAACAGAGAAAAACATATTACATCAAGAAACACTTCACCACATAGCTATGACACATGAATCCTGAAACATAATGTCTTGTATTCATAAAAAAGAATCACTTAAAACCTCCTGAAAATATTTACAATGGATGGTAATCTTTCAATACCATTTTCCCATTCAGGTCGAACCCTTATGCCATATTGAATTCTCTCTTTTATAATATCCCATTACATTCAGATCCTACCGAGTAGGGGATCAAATCCCTTCTTCAACTATTTCTAGATATTTCTGGAAAATATCTAATTAATGATCTATCCAAAATAGAGATTTGATCTCATTTCAAAATCAGACAATACCGACTGAGTTTATAACAATATATTTAATTTTTACCACTGAAAGGGTAAAAAATAGAACTAATTGCCTGCTGACTATTACCCTAAATCTAGGGAAGTTACAACAAAATCCCAAGAAATAGGTTATACTTTGACTTTCTTTAATAAACCATAACTAATCCAATATGAACTTGACACCAACATCTTGAGGATGTGTTATAACTGAAAAATCGTTCTGGAAGCCTTCAAGAACATTGAGAAATCCATTTGCCTTGATCTGGGAAGATTTCTGTGCTTTCTGTTCGTAACAGAACTTTTGGTAGCTAACGAGGTCAAAACAGAGTATGTTTAGCTGGTGATTTTCTGGGAAGGATTTTTGGTAGCTAATTATGGAACTTGAAACCGATTTTAGCTGGCGAAACCTGTAACTGCTTTCTGAACTTGTCAAAATGATTAATTTCGATCTTTAACCCTGCTTTCCTCCATTATAAACACTTCATTGCAAAACAAGGGCAGCTTCAGCTGGAGCATAAAGATTGATGTGAGCTTTAGGTTTTGGCCTTTTGTGAGCGAGCTTAAACCTCAAAAATTTATTCACGTTCTACAATATGCTATTTTGTTTGAAGAGATTCTTATTCTTGTGCTTTAGAGTCTCATATTTAATGGCCAACTAATCTAATGCAGAACCAACTTTGAGAGATGACTTTCTAAGAGTCTCATTCTCTGTTTTGAGATGTCTTTCTAATACCTTTAACTTAGTCAGTTCTTCTTTCAATTTCTAAACCTTAGGTTTTTTACTAACCTTTTTCTTTGATTATGTTTCAGGTATTCCCTTTTTTGGAGTTTCCATTTCTGCAACTAATGGCTCTGAATTTGAATCTGAATATGGCAGATTTAGGATATTTCTAGTTGTGGCCTTTCTTTGTCCTTTGCATTTTCCCAAAATTCTAGCTTCCTTTTTATTTTCTTTGATTTTGATGGGGAAGCTTGCGTTGCAGTTTCTACAGGTGACTATGCTCTCCTCTTTCTTTTACTATTTTTTAGAGAAATTACTTGCTGTGAGGAAGTTCCTTCTTTCTGTGGTTGAACTTCTTGTCCAAACTCTCCCCAAAACATAAGATAATCCCAGGTCTTATTCTTTCTGCTGAGCTCCTCTAACACTATTAGTTTGATCGGGCCATGATGAAATAAATTGTTGATAGCCTTCTGAGGTTTGGCTTGAACTTTGGAAGCCATCTTGGTAAGACTTTTAAGAAGATAAAAGGGCATATTCAGAGGTTTCTTACCAGTGAAATGAAGGAGCAATATGAAATGGTAAATCATGGTCCTTCCATATCTCCCCTCACAAGTGATGTAAACCTGGATGATTTTTACCAATATTTTCCATTTCTCCTCCAAGTAGCTTCTGAGAATTTCCTTTTTCCATTTCATATTTTGATGCTCTTTTTTGAGAAATGATCTGAAATCAATTTCCTTGACTTAGGTGGTTTTAAACCATTTTTCACCATCACCAGACATATCTGTAGATGTTTCTATATTGGCTTCATCTATTTGCATCAAAACAGGTCTGAGTTGAACTTTAAATTCATCAAAACTCTTGGAAAATGCCTCTCTGACACCCTGATGGTACCCCTGGAGTTTCTGGCAGAACCTGTAACATCCAACGCTTTTGAAAAAATTGCAGGCCTCAGGGTGTGCCTCAAGGTATGAAGCATCCTGCAATTCCTTTCTAACAAGAGCACCTCATGTTGAGATCTTCATGACAAAAACTGCTAAAAATGCTTTAAAACTGGGCCGATGATAAAGGATCCAGGGTATGTAAGGGAAAGAGATGGACTCAAATAAACATGGAGGCAGGATAAAATGATAAGATTCAAGAATAAGACTTAAAGGGTGAAAGTGTTTTGGGCAATTGTGGTAAGATTTAAAACAACTTTAAAGAGGCAATTAACCGATTCAATGCATCAAAAGGATGATGACCGTTTTTTTGGATCGATTGAATTTTATGGGAACAATCTAGGGTTATCATTACTCGATTGGACAAGGGACAAGCAAAGCATAATCTTTTTCTGAAATCGGGCGAATGATGATTGAAAGTGGTTATGGATGCATATAAACAAATAATGATACGAGTACAATCACCAGTTAGGAGAGTGAGAAGACCCTTTAGACACTTGAAATATTTGGCACTTTTGGTAGCTTATAATAGGCATGAATAAGTCGTTTAGCTACCAAATGTTTTAACTTGTAGTAGCTAACAACTACAAGATTTCAACCTTTAGCTACCAAAAATCAAACTTGTTGCCATAATTAAAATATGACTCCAGCTCATGAAGTCTCTGATTTTTCCACTCTAAAACTCATGTGGATACATCATAACCCAAAATTAGCATGTGGCAATATCTTTCTTGTGAACTCTCGAGAAGGTGATGAGATTTGTGCTAAACTTATGTTCCCAAAGACAGAGATTTTATTATTTTCACCTTTCTGCTATGAGTCATGAAGCAATGTTAGGTATTTGATTTTATGGAAATAACTCAAAACATGTAATATTATTTTCAATCCTAAAATCACTGAAAAATGGATATAAATCAGCAATGATGATTATCCTATAGAATTATAGGACGCTAACAAGACCTATTACTTTAGATTTGTCAATTGACCTGCCCATAACACTTTACAACAAGATATTCAATGTGCTCAATAAGTGTTCAATAGGTGCTCATTAGGTTCTAATGGGAGTCCGTTGATCTCTTATTTATACTTCCCAAGTTACTTTCTTTAGGGGCTACCTTGTAACCATTTTACCCCTTTTTCCATCTTCTAGGGATAAGTCACTTTCTTGTTACAACTAAGACCAATCTCCTAGGGTTGACATCAATGAAAATCAACTGTCCAACACTATGGCCGACTTTGTAAATCATCCAAATTCAAGAAATGCTCGACATTCCCACATTTTTGTAAAATTTTATAATTTAAAAGTCCGAGTAATTTAAAGTAGGAGAATGAGAAATGAAAAAGAGGTAACTTTCATCTAGAATGATGACAATTACAGAATTTAAAGAGACTCTCTTATCTTCTAAAAGAGAGATCCTAGTAAGATAGGACTTTTTCAGATTGTACATATGGATGATACTATTATCTCTTTATGAATAAGAAGCATAAGACATTTGGGATCATAATTGTTGTCAAATGTGTTAGGGAATTTTCTACTAATATGTTTGTTGTGGGCTTTTCTGAATGCTTTTCATATGCACTATTTTTGTGTGTTGTGTTTAGGACTACTCATACTGCTATGATTCCTGATGAATACAACAATGATATTACAGGTTTTATCTATAACTAATTGTGATTAAATATGCAATCTCATTATGTTAATGTGTTTTTGATTGATATGAATTATTTATGCTTTCAATAACACTATCTTTAATTGTGTTCATTCTTATTAGTCTTGCTCTTGATCAAGATAGGTTAAAGTAGAATAGAGGTAGATTACAAGTTTTAATTTCATTTATGCTCTAGAAAATTAGATCAGGATTTAGATAAAATTGGTGAGAAACAATTCAATTGTATTCTCTATCCCAAATTAACCCAGTGGAAACCAGGCCCACATATTGGCTGGAAGTACTATTCAAAATGAGAGTGAGCCTAATTGGGGCTTGCCATCGAGAACTCTCCCTTACCTGCTAGACATGCTAATTCGACCCGCCAACAATGCGATTCTATGAATCACCTCCCCATTCAATTTTTCCATTTTTAAAACATTTTTATGTTTTGTTTTATTTTTTAAATATTTGTTTATTTGTTTATTTTTTTGTTATATTTTTGTTTCAAGTTTTTTTTAATGTTTTTTTTTTCAATTTTATTTAATTGTGTTTATTTTCAATCATTTATTATTAATTTTTTTTTTTAGGAACATAAAAACTATTATTAGGGATAAAGACCAAAAGGATAACAATACATAGAAATTTGAGCCACTTCGAATCCTTTCTTGGAATCCTAACCTTTTATATGATCAAAACTTTAGTGTTCTTGGAACACTTCTCTTAATCGTTTTCAAGCATCGAAATAACATTTTAAATAAATCCAAGTAATCTCTTACTTTTCTCAGTGGACGCTAACCATCATCATCATCATCATCATCATTCTACAAGACGTGTTTTTTTTTTACCATTTTAGAGTTCTCTCTCTCTCTCTCTCTCCCCCTTTGTTTTTCCCTTTTATTTTTATTTATTTTTCCTATTTTTTATTGTTTTTCTCTTTTATGATTTCATTTACAACATGTCATGCTTTTAGAATATAGTTTCAAAAATGTTGTAATTTTAAGCTTGAAAAAAGTGTGCCTGATAACAACTATTTTTTATTTAGGGGTTGATTCTAAAATTTTGGTTACAAGGATACCAATTTTCAAGGCCACGATTTAAAAAATGTTGTAGTTTTAGCCCCGAAAAAAATAGGGGGATGCAATTGGGAGCTCCACTTTACAATTTAGGGGTTAATTTTAAGATCTTGCTTGAACCAATACTAGTTGTCAAGTCGACAGTTCCAAAGTAGTTGCAAATTTAACCTTAAAAAATGACATTGTTGTCAACGTCACTTTTCGATTCGGGGGTTCATTCTAAAGTTTTTGTTGGTAATATTACGATGCTATTATCACCATGGTTGTAAAAGGTGGTTATTTTGACCTTGAAAAAAAAAGGTTCTACCACTAGCACCACTTTTTAATTCGAGGATTGATTTTGGTGTTTTTGACCCAAAAATATAGGTTTTTAAGGCTAGAGTTCTTGTTTTCAGATCACAGTTCTCATCAACTCTATAACTATGTTAAGGTTATTCCTTGGATCCAACCCTTTATGTCCTTGTAGCTAAGGTTATTGGCTATTTTCTTAATTCCATAGTTAAGTTGGGACACATTCAAGGAATTTGTCTCCCTAAGAGTGAGGTAGGGTAGTTAGTCAATGGGCACTTTGTTAATGATTCTGTGTTGATCATATTACAAAACCAACAATGGAATCATATGATGGATTGTCTGGATATTTTTTGCAATATTTTGAGGTAAAATATTAAAGGGAATAAGAATCGAGACTTAGTGCTACAGAGAAAGACAATGGACAATCCTTGAGTGGTTGGCCTCTCAAAACTGCACTTGGATCCAACCGTATCATATTTTCAAATTCCTTGGTATTCCATTTTATTTATATCCTTATTCTTGAGAGATTTGAGAGGTGGTAGTGCATAAAGTGAAGAAGAGGGTAGATAAAATGATTACCAAACCCTTAATTGGAAACCAAATTCTAAATTTGCAAAGTGTTGGTAGCTATTCATGTCTACTATTCTTGTACACATTAAAAGAGTTGATCATGAGAAGAGTAAAAGTTGAAAGTATATGGGATGGAAAATAAAAAGGGAGTCACTTCAATGGCCATGTGCAATAAACCATTAATAAAATCCCAATAGCAAGGAAATAACCCCCAATAAGCTTGTAAAGGCCATTGCTTCCCCCATCCATTATTTTCTAAAGCATATTTCAATATTGAAAGAAAGGATAAGGAAAGGACGTTCAGTTGAAAAGGAAACGTGCATATAACTACATCAGGGCTATGGACACTCGCTGACAACAAATCAATGTTTGTGACATTGTGGTGACTCCATCAGAGCTATGAATGCTTACGGGAAATGGAACAACACTTGAGGGATAAGATATTCGCACCTGGTGGAAATAATTTTAATCCCACATCTATCATGCCCTATGACTTAGACTTCAACCTAGATAATCGATTCATGCTTTATCGAAATTAACCTTATTATATTTTTCTCCTTTAGTACAACAGATGGATTTTTCTAAGTCGTTGTGTAGGTATGATTATTAACTCCATCATAAGGAAAAGTTCTCCAGGACCCACAACATATGAAATGCTTGGAAACCTAAATAGATAAGAAAATATATACTCCACTTCAGGCTCATAACACAACAAAATGAAACAAAGATTCTAGTCTTGCGCAGTGTGTTGCCATTTTTTGATGCCTCAATAGCTTCCCAAGTTGACCATCTTGGGGCTCACTTTTAAATTTTATAGGATTTTAAAGCAACCTTCACTACCCCCTTGCCTTGTTTCTTTAATTTAACTCAATGACTATACACTACTGATTGTAATTGCTTTGATTGAATGCTTCTTTGATCCTTCTATTGTTTTGCACAATTACATAGTCTATGACAATCACATTATTATATTGATTTCCTTACAAGTTTTCCTTACATGCATTCATGGCATTGCATACATCCTAATTTAGAACACTCTTTTAACTTTTGGATTTGATTGGTTGTATTGCTTGAAAAGTGCTATGTATCTATGTCTAGGGTTTTGAATCTATCATGTATCATTCACCAGCTCGCAATTGAGTTAGTAGTAGAATCAACGCTTTTGTTAGTTGCTGGTTTTAGAGTGCACGACTAATGGGATCGTTTCCAAGATTAAAGTATTTTGGTTACTCATACATTTTGTTGACGTCTCTCTGTGCATTGAAAGTATATATAACATGAATATAAGATGAGAAGATAAAACTTGTTTTCGACAAGGAAACACTCCTAACATAACCTGGACATTCAATAAAAAATTCCTTTGCACAATATTTCAAGGTCGAAGTCAAATTATCATTTTGACTTTAAAAAAAAATTGCTTATAGGTTTTGTAGGATTATGAACCCAACACAATTCTTAAAATTAGATTCCGAGGTCTATAAGTATGAAAACACATACTTAGAGTCTCCCCCCAATTTGATAGCTTAAGTTCCATGAATCATGAAGTCCATGCACTTAGTTTTGAAAGGGCCATACAACCACTCGTTTGAAAGCCTTGATAAACCTCTTCAACTTGTAAAAAATGGTTTCTTAATTGGAAGCCCTGTAAGCAAGTTACAATGTCGAAAAGTTAAGTGATGGGAGGATTTCATATATGCTCAAATAATTTGATTTTTTAAATATTCATAAAATTGAGTGAGTAATTTGGAGCCCTTCCCTTTTTCTTTCAACATTTTCATTTCATATGTTTGGAATCAAATGTTTTAATCATTTGAATTCATTGAGATTGCAAGCCTTGATTCTGGAATTGTGCTTCTCCCAAGCATGCTTTCAATTATTATTTTAAGTGTTCCAATTTAGAAATCGAAACTAGGGATTAAAATTGAGCTTGTCATAGCCCGTCAAAATCCTTCTAGCTCTTTCTAGAAGTATGATTATAAATATGCCCGTAAAAAATGTTTTTTTTTT
>ML776900.1:1329458-1345020 GCA_009831015.1 Picea engelmannii | reverse complement strand
GTATTGGGTTGGAAGGTTTTGATCAAGATCTTGTTTATATCGAATCAGAGGAAGTCCCAGTGATTAAATTTCACCATATTCTATTTTTGGTTGTCCAATATATGCAAACAAAGATATGTATAAATCCAGAGATAGTAGTTTGGAAATCTGGATATATGCAAACTCTTTTTAGCATAACAATTGGGTGGAGTGTACACTTCAAACATTGGAAGTTTCAAAACCTTGCACATCGTTTTTATCCTTTTAAAAAAAAATAAAAAATAAAATTCTTAAAACATAGATGTATATTAAAAATTATATTAAAAATTGAAGTAAAACTAAAGAAACTATGAATTTCTTAGAACATCAGAATTTTCCTTTGCACATGGACATCGATATCATCCATGGTGTGCCTTCGATCAAAAAGAGCACAGGGCATGAAAATAATGACATAAAAATGAAGGGCACTGATCCCAAGGTCTTTACTGACTTAGTTGGTACCATTAATCAGAGGCATAGAAATCGGTCCTTGATGGATTCATTTTCACACACATTAATATCAGGTACTAAGATATCGACACGTAAGCGATGCATTATACATTTCTCTACGTATGATGCAAAGCAAAGATGGTCAGCTGGAGGCACAACATGTTTTTTTTCATTTTTCACTGATACATGGGAAATAACGCCCAACAAATATGGAGAGTGACCATTACACGTAACACAAGCATAACGTTGATGTCATCATATGGAGCACTAACTAATAATCGGTCCTACCAGTCAAAGATGAGAATTACAACGCATTTAAACTGGTTTGTCTTGACTCAGGATCCCTTGATTAGCCAGGGGGGCAGGGCTTCAATTTTCTCAGGGTGTCATTTTAAATAGCAAAATCGTTGCATGTCATTGATAAATTTGCGTTGGTCTTTTGGCCATGATGTATTTTTCATGGCATCGAGTCTATCTAGATATGAAGATGGTCCATGGCAGTCTCTAGCAGGGTCAATATTTTATTACCATGGGTTCAATCATGATAAAGATTGATGTTAGATAATGTATTTTTATCTTGTTTGTTTTTTGTTAGGGTTCTAATTTACCTAATTATAAGTGGATAAATTATTATGTATTGTTATTAGTAAATAAAGATGTTTAACTTATGAGAAAGTTCATTCTCTGAAATGTTTACAAAGAACAGAAATTAATATATTCCTCCGTGAGAATAGTTTCCATGAGAATTTCAAGTTTTTCCTCCACACATTGTTCGACTTTCTTAACAATAGGAAATTTGTTTTTTTAATGTTATGTTCTCATCTTTTAGATCATCATTCTTTAATGTGGTGGTTTGAGGCTCTTCCACTTTCTATCTCAATTATCTTCCTCCCAACCACTAGAGTTAAACCCAATTGACCCATGTCTAATTTATGTATATGTAAGAAAAATTACAAATTACAACAATTGGATTTACTAGGAAGATAAAAAAGCCCAACTTTATAATTTTTCCATTATTTACTCTTTTATTGTACTATTGGACACAATTTATGTCATGGCTTAGTAAGTACTTTGTTTGATTATTAGTTTGTAATGTTTTAAAGTTAAAATGTCAATTTAGAGTAATAAATGTTTTAACTATTAACAATGATATATGAAGTCATGATATATGAAAATATGATGGCATATGGAATAAAGAATCATGTCAATTGGGTTTAGTCTGTGTGGTTGTGGGATGGAATGTTATCCTCCAAATTACAAATAATTAACTACAAATTACAATAATTAAATTTACCATGAAGATAAAGCGGCTCAACTCTATGATTTTGCCATTATTTTATATTATTTATTCTTTTAATGTATTATTGTACACAATTTATGCCACGATTTAATATGTACTTTGTTTAGTTATTAGCCTATAATGTTTTAATTGTAAAATGTCAATTTAGAGTAATAAATGTTTTAACTATTAACAATGATATATGAAGTCATGATATATGAAAACATGATGATATATGAAATGAAGAATCATGTTAAATGGGTCTAGTTTGTGTAGTTGTGGGATGAAATATTATCCTCCACATTCAGATTATATTCTTGTAAGTAACATGTTGAACTCACTATAATCATATTGTTGTAATGGTTTTAGCCCTCATTATTGATCATCTTGTACTATAAAAATTTTAATATTTAAAAAATAAAAAATAAAAATTAAATATTGATTGATTTATTTAAAACTATTTATACCATTTTATAATTATTTAATATATAAATTGAAATAAATTATTATAATTTTAATGATTAAAATAGTTTGAAATGATTAAAAACCAAAATATGGATAATTTTAATTTGATATTATTACAAAATTTAAAATTTCAAAATAATAATATTTTAAATCAATAAGTGTTGTTTAGAGACTTCCTTACAAATTTATGCATTAAGGTTATGATAAACTATGGCAACCTTATATCGGTGCGACAATACATTACATGTTACACTGTAATGTTGATGTTCGTGGGACATTACATCTCAGATTATGCCATATTGACTAGTATGCAAGACACAAACCATAATTTTTGAAGACTTTAAATATTTTGGAGATTATATTTATTATCATTCTTTGGTTATATTATATATAGTTTTTTAATTAAAATCTTTTACAATTTATTAAAAAAATAATCTTTAAAATTATACTATTTTGAAATAGTAATAATTTTTTATTTTTTATTTTTCTAAAAATCTATTTTACTTACCTTTCACATTTTAAAAAGCTATCACTAAGCCATTTTTTAATTTTGACTTTATATTAATTGATTTTTAATCATGGTTAATAGAAAATGTTGGCAATCTCATGACTTATAACCATGATTTATAAATTGTTTGATTGTTAATTTGTTATGAAAATATATCATGAAAGCGTGGATCATGGAAATTATTTTGAAATTTTAAATAATGTCAGGTTAGTGTAATATTGAATGTGTTATTTTGAGAATTAATGTGAAAAAAAATAAAATAATAAGAATAATAATTTAATTTAAAGGTCACGACCAAGCCAGACATCAAATTAGTGTATGAGAACCCCTTGTTTGTGGGACAAGTGGTAGTTTGTTGGGTTGTTTGATATGTTAGCCTCTAGGTCGTTGGATCTGCAACAAGTGGCGGGCCACTGAGCTGTCTGTTTGTTTCCCTCTAGGTCGTTCGATCTACGACAAGTGGACCCTCTGAGGTTGTCTGATCTCTTACCCTCTCGATCATCAGATCTGCGACTAGTGGTGCCCTCTGAGGTTGTTCTTGCCCTTTAGGCCATCCTATCTGCGACAAGTGGCGCCCTCTGAGGTCGTCTGATCTCTTACCCTCTGGGTTGTCCAATCTACGACAAGTGGCGCCCTCCGAGGTCGTCTGATCTCTTACCCTCTGGGTCATTTGATCTGCGACAAGTGGTACCCTCCGAGGTTGTCTGATATCTTACCCTCTCGGTCATACGATCTATGACAAGTGGCGTCCTCCTGGGTCGTCTAATCTTTGACCCTATGTGTCGTTCAATTTGCGACAAATGGCACCCTTATGGGCCGTCGAATCTCTCACCATATGTGTCCTCTGATCTGCAACAAGTGGTGCCCTCCTGGGTCACCAAATCTCTCACCCTTTGTGTCATCTGATCTGCAAAAAGTCGTGCCCTCTTGGGTCGTCAAATATCTCACCCTCGATGTCATATGATCTTCGACAAGTGTCCCCTTGGGTCATCCGATCTCCTACACTCTGGGTTGTCGGATCTGTGACAAGTTATAACTGCTTGGGTCATCTGATCTCCTACCCTTTAGGTCGTTGCATTTGTGATATGTGGCGCCCTCCTTGGTCATCTGATCTCCTACCCTCTGGGTCGTTTGATTTGCAACAAGTGGCGCCCTCTTAGGTCGTTTGATCTATGACCCTCTGGGTCGTTTGATTTGCGACAAGTGTCACCCTCTTGTTCCTTCTGATCTATTAACCTCTGGCTCGTCCGATCTGTGACAAATGGCACCCTCGTTGTAACACCCCAAGGCCAAGCCCCTGGTGAATTGTAATTATGTTTATAGGCTGGTGAACTGAGTGGTTATAAGCTGAGAGACTTATGTGTTTATTAGGATGGTGAGCTAGATGCGAAGGCCGATGAGCCTGATTTTGTATATGTAAATACTCGCAACATTAATAAAATTACACTGTTGCATGTAGACCGACCACAAAGAAAGAGTTATGGGGGACTAAGCTCCACTAGGTAGGGTAAGGGAGGGGGCTAAGTTTCTAGGCCTAGGGGCTAAGCTAGAGGGCTTACCTCTAAGGGAATAATATTTTATTATTATTTCCCAAAGGCTATGGTTGACACAAGTCGTGTTGTCCTAAGTTCCTAAGAAAAAGGGGAACGAGTGCTAAGTGGAACTCATGCGACTTTATGAAGACATGTGTCAACCTAGGCACATGCATTTTATAGCTGGGGAAGCCACTCGTTGGGGGTTCACTTTCCATTCTGGCGTTGCTCCCATCCTTGAGTCTGGACACCAATTTTGTGTTCGTTGTATGATGTGTATTTGTATTTGCATTATAATTAATGAGTAATGCATGTATATATATATATATATATATATATATATATATATATATGTTGCATGTATGTGTTAATGTTGCCTCTGCATGAACATGTGTATGAGTAGAGTATTGACGTTTGTTTAATTGCATTAGATAGATATATATTTATAAGTGTGAATACCAAATGTTATCTCTATCTTTCGATTAAGTTTTATATGTGATTATCTCCGCAAAGTTACTCGGTGGCATGGCCTGGCCTATTGTTTAAGGCTAGGAATGTCACAGAAATGGTATCAGAGCAGTAAAGGCAAAGTTATGGTTGTTTGGTAGCGTTACCCGACAGGGGTCGATGGTCGGGGAACGTTACACTCCTCAACCATCTAATCTCTTAGCCTCTGGATCGTCCAATTTGTGACAAGTGGCGCCCTCTTGGGCCCTCTGATCTCTTAGCCTCAAGTTCATCTGATCTAGGACAAGTGGAACCCTCCAAGGTCGTTTGATCTCTGACCCTCAAGCCCATATGATCTGCGATAAGTGGCGGCCTCCCAACCATCCAATCTCTGACCCTCAGAGTTTTCCGATCTACAACAAGTGGCGACCTCCCAACTGTCCGATCTGCAACAAGTGGCGGCCTCCAAACCATCTGATCTGCAACAAGTGGTCACCTCCCGACCCTCGGATATGCGACAAGTGGTGACCTCCCAATCCTCCAATCTGTGACCCTCAAGGTCGTTTGATTTGCGACAAGTGGTGACCCCCCGGTCATCCGATCTATGACCCTCAAGGTTGTTTGATCTACAACAAGTGGTAGCCTCCCAACCGTCCGATCTCTCACCCTCTAGGTCGTCTTATCTGCAACAAGTGGTGGCCTCTGGGTTGTTCGGTCTCTCACCCTTTGGGTCGTCCAATATGCGAGAAGTGTTTCCCTCCTGGGCCATCTAATCTCTAACCCTCTGGGTCGTTCGATTTGTGACAAGTGGCGCCCTCCTGGGTTATCCGATCTTTGACCCTCTGGCTCGTTCGATATCCAACAAGTGGCAACCTCCCGGTCATCTAATCTCTGACCCTCAAGGTCGTCCAATCTGCAAAAAGTGGCGACCTCCCAATCATCTAATCTCTCACCCTCAGGGTTGTCCGATCTGCAACAAGTGGCGTCCTCTAGGTTGTCTGATATCTCACCCTTAGGGTCATTTGATCTGTAAGTGGTGCCCTCTGGGTTGTCCAATCTCTCACCCTCAGGGTCATCTGATCTACGACAAGTGGCACACTCTGGGTCATCTGATATCTCACCCTCTAGGTCGTCAGATCTGCAACAAGTGGCTCCCTCTTGGGTCGTCCTATGTGCAACAAGTGGCTCCCTCCTAGATCGTATGATCTACGACAAGTGGCACCCTCCTAAGATGTCGGATCTCTAACAAGTGGCAACCTCTAGGGCATCTGATATGTGACAAGTGGTGCCCTCCAGGTCATTGGATCTTTCACAAGTGGTGACCTCTAGATTGCCAGATCTCTAACAATTGGTGGCTTCCATGTCGTCAGATCTACGACAAGTCGTGTTCTCTGGGTCATCGGATCTACGACAAGTCGCAACCTCTTGGGTCATCGGATCTATGATAAGTGGTGGCCTCTGATCGTCATATCTCTCACAAGTGGCATTTTGTGGGTCACCAGATCTCTTACAAGTGTTCTTCAGGTCGTTGGATCTCTTACAAACATTCTCCAGGCTGTAGGATCTCTTACACAAGCCCTATTTTTTCTCCATCGATCTTGAATTATATATTGTCAAATAAGTGCATTGATTGTCAATGTGGGATGTATCCCAGTTTATTGGTATGAAATTATCTGCATTTATGCATGCAATTTGGTATAAACTGATATATGACCAACACTTCTCCCCTTCATATAGAGTCGATTGTAAACATATTAGCCTTTGGCCGATCTCCTCCCAGTCATCCCTAACCTAAACCTATAGTCTGTGGACCACTCACTCTCATATATTGGACAAAAGTTGGTGGTATAGCTTCTCATAGAATCGCACGTTACATTATGCAACTCTGATCCATCCCAGTAAGTAGATTATCCATGTTATCTACAAAAAAACAACTCCATTTCAGTCACTCCTAGGCAGAGGTATGGCCAAAGACTCAAAATAGTGCATGAAGAGGAACAAGTTATTCAAGGTGGCGTTATGGAATAGATAAACCAACACCAACAAATGGTGAAAATTCAACAAAATCATGCACAATTGTCAATGTTGTTATCATCCTTCAAGTCGTATGCAAGGAGTTGAGACCCCTACGAATTTTGAGTAATGTCATGTCATATAATATGCATACACCACTAAAACGAATGTGGTTCCTATTGTATCAAATATATACATCAATCAAGGGTGTACAAATTGACGAGGAAAAGATAATGGCCCTGTTTGTATCTATATGTGCACGAGGACCATATGAATGTGATGCAAAGAAAAGAACAATTGGTGGCTTGGCTTGAACTTCTCATATTCATATTTGCCACAAAGAGTCCTTGAGTAACTTCAAATTTAACTAGGTGACCATCTTCTCTATACAACCCACTCTTCTTGAGAACATTATCTTTGCTTCTTCCATCATTCCCTTGAATTCACATAAGTCCTCCTCAAGTGCCCAAATATATTTTAACTTTATTGGGTGGCAAGGACATGTGTTCTCCATGTCAAGAGGGATTTGGGGTTTAGACAAGCTCTCTCTCTCCCTATGTATCTGTGTGTATAAAGTTTTGTATTAAGGTCCACTTAAACCAATTTGGTTTGTCGGACATGTGTTAAGTGCCTATGTTGATGGATGGAAACATGTGTTAAGTCCCATAGGGTGGGATGGGGAAAATAATGACTCCACAAATTATAATCCCACCTCAAACTACTTTACTCGAGTACGAGTACATTTATCATATCTCTCAAGTGTGTCTAGGGATTTACATCCCTAAACTCATGATCTTTAGGAGGGAGACTTGTCATTTCGAGGGTATAAGGATGGTACTTAACTTGACATATCCTCCAACAAAGGCACATAGGTGCCCCTTGGATGTTACAAGATAGGGAGATACAACACTTACGACACAGTCACTGATTTCCATTCCATCAGTTAACCTAAGCATTCATTGACCTAACAAGAGAAAAGGAAATGGGAGGAATTCACTCCCTAAATCCTTGCTCCCCCTAACAAAGTGTCAAACACATACTAATTTATAATCGTGGGGAATAGTTTCAAGGGGTTCCCTCCTCTCTCTCCCCTCCATAAAATTGAATGAGACCTTCAACACCAATCTCATTTACCATGGAATCCACGAGATCATTAAACTTACATTTGTCATGATACACTTGTGTTGTCGTAAATTGTTTGAGTGTCACACTCCTTTCACACAACTTTTACACTTGGGGATGTGACATCATAACAACTCCCTTTAGTATTTGAACCACAATTATGGAATCCCTCACATAGATTATCTTATCCAAAGTAAGGGCGAGCTTTTATACATAGGAGGCCCTAATAAATTGTTGATGCTTCTACTACATTGTTTGTGGTCACCCCAAATGCCTAAGAAAACTTGAGTGTGATTATTATGTCTGTGTCTCTAAAAGCACCCCTTGCTTTAGTGCCCCAAGGTTTCCTTTAGGGGCCCATCAAAGAAAAGAAGGATTTCCTCTAGTCTGGATCGAAGTTCAAATGTTATTGTTATGGGGGTTTAGAGTGAGTTATTTCTCTAGGCTTTGCCCTACCAATGGATAGAGGTTTACCCTATCAAACGATTGCAACAAGATCCATCCTTTCATCCAAAAAAAACTCAAAAGGAGCAACTCCAAGGAGTTATGCTTGCCTTTGAAAGTTTGTGTGGATGTTCTCTTAGGAGGTCTACTACCAAGATTGTGATTCTCAAGGGTCGAGGATTTTTTTCTTTGAAGATTTTTGTGTTCCTTGCCACCCAAAGTTTCCACATGACAGACATGAGTAGCAACATACAAATTTTCACTATTAGGGATTTACCTTCCACTAGATTAAGACAGTGAGAACCCCATAATTTGAAGTGTGTTTCCCATTCATTGGGATATATATCTTAGCATCCTTCAAAACACTTTCCCATACCTTGTGAGGTTTCATTATAAAAAGACATGTTGACCCAATTCTTCTTCAAGTTTACAAAGCACCAATATGGAGGACCATGGATATTCATTTCCCTTGGATTATCAACTATTAGAAGATTTTTATGCACTAAAAACCAAAAGAACATGTTAACTTTAGGGGCTCGATGACTTACCCATGTTCCTTTCCAAATATTGTCATTATCAAGTTCCTCGAACTTAGTTTTGTAGAGATAGAAGTATCCATGCTTATCAATATACATTTTGGTTGAGTCCCCCCAAATCAAGCGATCATATTTGTTTTTTTTTTCAAAAGGACTAGACCTCCAAGCTCATAGTAGAGAGATTCCATATCTTTATGTAGCTCAAGGAGGTTGAGTGCTCACATATTTCCATCTTACCCATTGATCCTCATGACCACTATCCTAACAAGAAATTCCTACTAAGGTTCTAATATTTTGGCTTTTAATCCATGCCCTTAGTTGAGGGGTCTCTACCTTAATTAATATAGGCTCTCTATTTAGGATTTTGTCACTCCAAATATGAACTTTGATCCTAATCCCCCACAAGCCAAGACACTTTAACTTTAATTAAGTTGAATGAGGACTTGACCAATGTCCATAGTAAAGAATCCGAGGTGTGGGGAGAGGACCTTCCATGCATCTTTTTTCTATCTATCTTATGTTGAAAAGAGGGCCTTCGGTGCATCTTTTTCCCATCTTGTATTGGAGAGAGGGCCTTCAATGCATCTTTAGTTTATCTGTTCTTGGGAGATACTTTCTACACAAAGTTTCTTTCCACCTCCTCTATCCTCCTAAGACTCGTTGCCACAAAAACTTTTTTCTTGTTGCCTTGTTGGATAATTTAGGGTCTCTAACTCCTAGACCCCCTATAAACGGGGACTAAACACCTTATTCCACCCTATCAGAGAAAATGTATTCATGCTTTCTTATGTTCCTCATTGTCATTGAAAGGATAAAAAAAGTTTATTGTTTCTTCCAACACTCCCTCCCAGGGCTGCTAACACCTAACACAAATCAAGTCAAGGAGAAAATAAAACTAACATTATCTAGATCATTCACCCATGCATGTTTAACCAATCCATCCCCCAGGATGTAGTTTTTCTTCTCATTTTCTCTAGTGTCGGGAGCCAATGTCTGGAAGTCGAGGACTAGGAAATTGGAATTTCATGGCATGGCATTGAATGACTTCCAATTAATCCTCACTATGGAGCCAAAGGTTTGTGCAAGCCTATTTAGAATCTCAAGGATGTTACATGTGTAGATCTTGCATTTCCTCCTATTGATTTATCCCCCTAACACTTCAAAATCATGTTAAATCTTTGGATTATTATCACTAATGCTCATAAGCCCCATTAAATCTTTGGACTATTATCACTAACACCACCCCTACAACTATTTATCATCTGCAAATTGTGAATGATGGAGGGATTTCAACACCCCCACCTCTATAATTCCTGGAAGGGTTTCCGACCTTCTTGTTGCCTCCAAGCTTCTACCTAATCACTTATCCAATAGGATGTAAAGGTAGGGACATGGATCATCTAGTAGCCTTGAAGGGAGAATTTTGTGGGACTCCCATTAACCAATGACACTATCCAAGGTCTATCAATGAAAGCTTGACCTACTAGATCCATTCCTTGGCAAATCCGATTTTGTCCAAAGTTCTCAATATAAAGCTATAACAAGCCCTATGAAAGGCATTTTCCATGTCTAGTTTGATTAGCACTTCCCTTCTATTCTCAATGATGCTATTGTGGATGGCTTCTTGGACTAGAGATATATTTTCCCTTATTCATTGATCGGACATTAATCAACACAAATCCTCAAAATTCAGTTTAACAATGACCACCTTCACTTTCTCTACAATGATCTCGGTAGACAATTTAGAAGACCAAATTCTAATGTTATTTATAAAGCATAATCAAACATATATAATTTTAAAATATTGATCCATCTCCAAGAATTACACTGCATTTCATTATAGGCCAACTTTGATCAGCATACCAAGTTAAGGCCGATGTGCATACTATCATTCATAGTATATTCTCTTTCTTGTAATAAGTTGAAATTTTCAATTCTATAAAATGCATCCCCCCATGATTGAGATCAAAGTTGTCACATTCAAACTCAACAAAGACTCGGCTGGCCTGTGATTCTACAAGACTCGAACTCAATGAAGAATCAACAAAAAACAAAAATTCAAAATATAGTAAGGGTGACACTTAGTGAGTAAGGGCGAGTCTTGGCCAAGTATGAGGCAAGTCTTGGTAAGAAAGGGTGAATCTTGGCAAGTGGTGAGCTCATAGTTGAGTATGAGACCAATACTTGACCTAGCTAAGACTTGGAGAGACTCACGAATCTTGCCAAGTCAAATTTCACCGATTGGTATTTTGTTCTACATTTATACTTCCTCTTGTCTCATGGTATGTGATACCAAAAGCACAGCAAAAAGAAGTGCAAACTAAATTAAGATTAAATGGGAAGTTGAAACTATAGTAATGTCACACAGTGCATAAAGATGAACCTAATGTTGATCCTGAATTCTCTTGTCCATTTAACCTTTTGTAACATTTTTTGTCAATTTGATTATATGGTTGCAAGATTTAATGAAAAATCAAATGCTTAGATTTGGGATTTTGTAAGTATATTGTGTGGTTAATACATGAATTTTGGGATGCATACTATAAATATTGAAGATTCCAACATGTAATTGTGCATGTACAAGTTCAAATGGGTTTCAAGTACCTCTGTGAGGTGGAATCGCTTTGCTCCTTTTCTTTCTAGAGTTTGACAGATCCGATTAATCTGAGGGACCTAAGTTTGCCCTTAGGTTTTAAAAACAATGTCTTTCATTTGACAAATGAGTTATGCAATTATGTATGACATGCTTTCACCAATATGCACGTACGATAATATGCTTTTTACTCATCAATTTACTATATGCACAGGAACCTTATCAATTAACTAAATGCATAAAGTCCAAGTTGGTTTCCTACTTCAATATGGATCCACAAGAAGCAAGGTTCAATATGGATCCACAAGAAGCAAGGTTCCTCGTTATGAAGGTGAGAAAACTAGGCAGTCCAACATTAGAGCATTCTATCACAATATCAGTGAACTTGGGCCTTGTGCTTTAGCATCATTTTACAATCTTACTTTCCTGCTTAGTATATAGTGATTATTCTTTTTCAGCATAAGGTTGATCTTCTGTATAAGATGTGTTTGGCTATAACATGCACATTGAATGTTAAGTCCAAAACACATCGCCACGAGGTGAAATTAGTTTTTGTTTAGTTTTTAGAGGAAACATAATTAAAGATGATTATATTGCCAAATTGGCAATGGGGAAAAGCAAAAATGGCCAGGCAAAATTATATATGGCCAGCATGGTGACAAACTCACAGTCAAACCTTGCATCTAAGATTCACTCCCAACAACTCTTTTACCTTGTGCATTCAAAAACTAAGCCGCAGCTTGCCATTTGAATAGATTACATCATATTTATCTTGACCTTGAACCATTCAGAACTTCAGCACAGAATGAAATACTGAAATTATGATTATCCATTATTGTGGAAGAAAGAAGTCAATATGGAGAGAGCTTATTAAGGAGGTACATTTCTGTTAATTAAGAAAAGTCCCTTGCACTTAAAGAGGACAATGTAACCCTTACTTTCTAGTAGTAGACAACAAAAAAATCACATTTTGACTTTTCTTTTTAAGGAAGCATTAAATTAATGAATTAATGGATGAAAATTCATCATAATAAACAGGATGTAAATAACATAGAAAACAAAGTTACAACTTTGCATAGTAAACTGCAAAGGTAAGACCCAGGGCTTGCTTATTAAGAATACATGCATACTCCCCATGGCACATTTCAAGGATCAAATTTCAATGAAACAACTCGAGATTGCCGATTATGCTTAGCAACCTTCACAAAGACAGATGAGAAACAAGAGGGAGCCCACCATGGTTTTCGAACTTCTTGCTCCCCTTTTAAGCATGCCACTAGAAAAGCAACAACGAAACCATATCCCAGAGCAAGGGATACAAGAGTCAACTAGGATAAATAATCAGACTGATCTTAAAAATTTGACAGAATAATAACTTCAAACCAAATGCATTATCCTGTTCTAGATCAACTACTAACTAGAAGAGAAGTAGACAACTAGGGAAGTCACAGTTCAGAATGTCCAAGCAGTATTATTCTAACGTTAAAAAATCAAAACTCATGATGCATACCTTTAATATGCCGGAGCTCTTTGCACAGAGTGATAAAGTCTCCCCATTTCATGTGGCATCGCCTAATAAACCGCAAAATCTGCTCTGTAGTAAACGTGGACAAGCTATCCAAGAACTCTCCATTAATACCGTTTTCTTTGAAGACAGGTTTGTATGTTCCAAGGCCAATCTCATCCAGCCACACCCCTACATCCTGAAAAGGAATTACAAATATTAAAAAAACTGTTTCCTGCCTCGTAAGAGTAAATTCAGAAGACTGCAGCCACTTCCAATAGCCTGATAAACAGGTGTGGGCCTGTGGCTATTGAGCAACCAACCATTTTATTTCTATCTAATGCTAGTTTATAAATAATGCTGAATGAATTATGAAAGTTTCAGTGGGCTTCATACAATATGTCATTAAAGTGCCCCCAACCTATAAAAGGTACACAAGGAATAGTGTTTTAATTGTTTCATAATGTTTGCTTGCTGCAATTTATAACAATAAACAACTTGATATTCTCTAGTTGCAATGTATAATAGCATACTGCTTCCGATGAAGAAGAATTAAACAACAAATCATCAAAGGTTTCAAATGATTTCCAGGAAGAACAATTTATTTTAGCTTACAAGAAGAAGCAAGATCAATCAAGAGGGAATCACTATTAGCATACGAACAATGGATGAAGTTCAATAACCCTCTAAAAAGAAAAACGTACTAAATAATATGGATGGGCAATATCTCTGCATAACCTGTCAATTTTTAATGGGCAAAGTATCTGAGTCAAGAGAATTGAGGAAGAGAACCATGTGCCAAATTTGGAATACATGTAAGATGTCGATATTTGACTATTCATGAAGAGCAAACTAAGGGCAGATTAGCAAATTCTGATATTAAAACAGAATGGAATTTTTCCATTCCTTATCTCTATCTCATTTGTACTACAATTTAGAGATTACAACAAACAAATACACAACATAACTTGAAGAGAAAAACCATGTGCAAAACCCCAAATAGAATTCACCCCGACGAAAAACAAGAAAAAAATATCGAAACCCAAAAATACAAATCAAGAATTATTGAAGCCCAGAAAGGCCAATTTCCCTAAAAACCAAAAGACAAGACAATTCACCAATCCTGATCAGAGAAAACATCATTTTGCAACCAAAACCACAATTCTTTTACGGCAAATCAAAAGACGCATAGAATTTCAAGAACCCAGAAGAACGGAAATTCAATCGGGCCAACAGCACCAAGACTCGTACCTCGGTCGTCCAGATGAAGAAGTCCAAGGGTTCGGGAGGCTTTCCTTTACTCATTGAGCTCCGATTGTTAGGCTCGCAGAATCCCAGAGCCAGCCACGGAGGTCACCCTCAATATAAATCTTGAAGAGAATGCGTGCTCTGCCTTAAAACGGATTCCAACTTTCATTCCTTCCTTCCTCGCGCACGCCAACAGGGAAGCTGACTTAAACTCTACCTCTTCTTGAGGCGATCCAACGGCCTCTAATCCCCAAAAATTCTTCCGGGTTGCGCACAGAGAACGACCATGCTTTGCAAGATGCGCGCATTTTACTTGTTGGGAGATGCGGTTATCAGACCTGCGTCATGTTACCCCTTCAACACAAACACGCACAGTGTTTCTTGTGACTTCAGATATTGGCTTTCTTTTTAATGATATAATATTTGTTTTACTTATTAAGAAAATCTCTTTATGGGCCACTCCGTTAATCGTACCTATTACTACCCAGTCGTCGCATTACACGTTTCTGAAGGAACCTTCCGCGTTGATTTAGTAGGGATTTTTTAAGTTTTTTAAGTTGGGATTTTTTAGGCTTTTAAAGTTGATGATTTAGTAAAAAGTTTTTTAAGTGGATTTTTTAAGTTTATAAAGTAGATGAGTTAGTGGGGAATTTTTAAAGTGGATGAGTTAGTGGGGATTTTTTAAAGTTTTTGTGGTAGAGTGTGTATATCTTTATAGATTTTAGTAATTTTTAAGAAGTTTTATATATCAATTTCGATCGTTAATTTTTTATGATTTTAAAAATAAATTAAATTATTTCTTATTATTATAATAAAATGTCTAATATTAAATTGGATATAGATTGATTGTGATTAAGATGGATAAAAGATTTGAGTTAAAAAAAAATTATAAGTTTAATGTTTATTTTTAAATAATATTTAAAAAATTTATAAAATATTATTAATATTTTAGATAAATTTATGGTTTAAAATTTAAAAATTAAAAATTAATAATTAGATTATAATTATTATTTTAAATATGTATTTATGTTAATTTAAGTAAAAATATTTTTATTAATTTATATTGAAACATGAAAATGTAAGATAAAAATAATTTTTAAATTAAAAACACACATTATTCCAACATAATGTTTACATATTTACATAGAAATTCAAAGGGGATTTTTATACTCGAATGATTTAAAGATAAAGTACCATTTGACGACCCAAGTAAAACCTTTATCATTACTATTGTTTTATCTCCAACAAAATACAACAAAGGCATTGATATGATCACAGTTTCCAATGCAACTTCATTTCCACTAATCTCATTCTTGATAGATTCTAGATAAGAAGAAACATGAATCATATTATTCAAATTAATAAAGAGAAAACCAAGGAAGGTTGGAGAAAATTGAAAAAAA